>JABUQX010105811.1:0-5000 GCA_015478945.1 Trachelipus rathkii | reverse complement strand
TCCATTATTTCATCACCCTCCTCAGATCCAGAAATAATGTTCTGTGTACAATTTTCTCGTGGAAAATTTACGTCCCGAGCTATAAAGAGTCTTTTTTCTTCTTCAGACCATATTCTATATGCCTTACTCTCTTCTGAATATCCAAGCAAAATTCTGCTGGATCTGTAATCAATTACTCATCCCGTTTTTATTCATAAAATTAAACTTTGTACCCAAAAAAGCTAATGTGCGAAACCTGTGCATCCGCTTTCAGTCCATATATTAACAGTCACTTCCAATTTAAGCACTGGCAGGGCATCTATTACGTAATAATTTAAGCAGCTAAAATACTTTGCCAGAATTTATTTCGTAGTCTATTCACTGATAACATCTTGCCACTTTCAACGTACCTCTGATTTTGGCGCTCAGAATTCCATTTCTTGAGCCGTGTATGGAAACACTAAGTTTCTTCCAATAGCCATTTCACTTAAAATTTGCGAAAAATAATGAGAAAGAAATTCGTGAGCATTATCAGTTATGAAAATTTTATTTATTTCAACCGACTGATTTTCTATGAAATTGAATCACATCATTATATTCTTTAAATTTTTCCAAAGCTTCACTTTATCTTCAGAATTTTACAACAGTATAATCTACTTTATCATCATGAAAGTTGATTAAAACTATTTATCGATTTCGAGTATGAATTCGAAACGGTCACATTATCGGAATTGATACAATTCCAAAGTTTCATTCTTCCATAGACTTTTAAAAGCAATTGAGTCTTTTATTTTAAGCATGTTCCAGTTAGCATATCCAGAAGTTTTAAGTTTTTAATCCGTCACCAACAGTTATATTCTACTTTTTAAATCTTAATATTTAAATGACCAAATCTGCGATGCCAAATCTCTATATCAGAAGATTTAATTTCAGACGCTACTGAAGCTTTTTCTTGCAAATAATATAGGTTATTTTTTCTATTCGCTATCAATAAAAGTTTTCCGTCTTTACCATATATTTTTGCATTATCCTGTGAAAATACAACTTTGCATCCTTTATCGGTCATTTTTGAACAGATAGTAAATTAGTATGTAAATTTGGCACGTAAAGAGCTTCGTTTATATTAACGTTTTTAATTTCTCTTCCTAGTTGACTTTTTATATTAATACTGCCTGTACCATTTATAAAAGTTTCAGAAGAGTCTGCTAACCTAATTTTCATATCTTTAGTAGTACTTAATTCAGTAAAATACTTATCTTTTGAACACATATGCGCAGTTGATCCGCTATCTAAACACCATTTCACGGAGACATTTTCATCGGTGCTAGCAGATAAAACCACGTGATTGCTATTTTCTTCAGGTTCGTTTCTTGACAATTTAGTTCTACACTTTGATGCTATATGTCCAAATAAGTTACATTTGTAACATCTGACATGTGATTTCCACATAGGTCGCTTTTCGTGACTATTTTTCTTAAAATTTGTCTTCATGGTTACCATAGCATCCATCTTAGTATTAGTAGAATCTTGATGTCTAATCTTACTCTCTTCCATAATTTTCACTCGTAAGATTTCGACGTCAGGCAATTCGTCTCGACTTTCCATTGCGCATCTGAAGTTACTGTATTCATCAGGCAAACTATATAATAATAGTATACTCAACATATCACCATGAAAATCAATTTTCAACTCAAGCAATTTACTCACGGCGTCGAAGAAACTATCTAAGTAACCTTTTACATCTTCATCGGCTTTTAGCTTACTCAGAGTTAGTTGTTTAAGCCACATTCCTTACGCGCGAGGATTCTTTGATTGATTAAAATTACCTTGAATTTTCCCAAACAGCATTGAGATTCACAATCCTTTATTGTTTCAACTCTGTCTTGCAAATAATATAAGTTATTTTTTCTATTAGCTATCAATAAAAGTTTTCCGTCTTTACCATATATTTTTGCATTATCGTATTCCCATCAACTTTGCATCCTTTATCGGTCATTTTTGAGACAGATAGTAAATTAGTATGTAAATTTGGCACGTAAAGAGCTTCGTTTATATTAACGTTTTTAATTTCTCTTCCTAGTTGACTTTTTATATTAATACTGCCTGTACCATTTATAAAAGTTTCAGAAGAGTCTGCTAACCTAATTTTCATATCTTTAGTAGTACTTAATTCAGTAAAATACTTATCTTTTGAACACATATGCGCAGTTGATCCGCTATCTAAACACCATTTCACGGAGACATTTTCTTCGGTGCTCGCAAAAAACCACGTGATTGCTATTTTCTTCAGGTTCGTTTCTTGACAATTTAGTTCTACACTTTGATGCTATATGCCCAAATAAGTTACATTTGTAATGACATGTGATTTCCACATAGGTCGCTTTTCGTGACTATTTTTCTTAAAATTTGTCTTCATGGTTACCATAGCATCCATCTTAGTATTAGTAGAATCTTGATGTCTAATCTTACTCTCTTCCATAATTTTCACTCGTAAGATTTCAACGTCAGGCAATTCGTCTCGACTTTCCATTGCGCATCTGAAGTTACTGTATTCATCAGGCAAACTATATAATAATAGTATACTCAACATATCACCATGAATATCAATTTTCAACTCACGCAATTTACTCACTGTGTCGAAGAAACTATCTAAGTAACCTTTTACATCTTCATCGGCTTTTAGCTTACTCAGAGTTAGTGGTTTGTTTAAGCAACATTGCCTCTTGATTGATAAATACCTTTTAATTTTTCCCAAACATGATTTGAAGATTCACAATCTTTAATTTGTTTCAACTCTGATGGGTGAATTATAAGTATTAATTCTGATTTAGCTTTACGATCGAACGCATCCCATTGTGTAGCCTCTGATGAATTTTCTGGTCTTTTCTTTTCATCACTGACGTAATTCCCCATAATCGCTTTCAATTAAATAAGCTAGCGCTTGAACTACACAAGATCATAATTATCTTTCGTAGGTTCGAACTATTCCCTGTAGTACTTACCATGATACATTTTATTTCTGTACCGATTTTTTTTAGTATCGCAACTTAACTTTGATCACATCTTTAATAGAGTAGAACGAAGTAGCAATGAAGTTAGCAACGCACAAACGTAGTAATTTAAGTAACTAACTAACTACGCCTCTGCTACCATGCTAAAAGTCCAAATATCGTAGCTTCACTTTGATACACACTTGCTAAATAACATAGAGGGTTACCGAATACTTTTAATATAACAAACACCTGTATAGTACAAACACATATATAACACAAGTCCATTACTAGATCTGAATAGCAAGTAAAGTATAATTATAGATAAAATAAATAAAGATAGAACAATACAATCTTGATAAACCTTCGGAGTACAACTCTTCTGCCATAACGACGATGTTATAATCCATCATGATGACTACTCTTCACATATAATATATATATATATATAATATATATATATATATATAATATATAATATATATATATATAACTATAATAATATATATATAATATATATTATTTATATTATATATATTATATATATATATATACATATATATAATATATTATATATATATATATATATATATATATATATTATAATATATATAAGTATATATATATCTATATATATATATATATTATATATATATATATATATAATATATATATATATATATATAACTATCAAAATAGATATAAAATATATATATGAAACTAAATAAAAAATATTTGTATTATATATATATATTATATATATATATATAATAATATATATATATATAATATATATTATATATTGCACTTTAAAAAGTATAATATATATAAATATATTTATAATAAATCAGCCCGTTTTACGAGGAGGCCGGGCCTCCTCTAAAATAAATAAAACCCAAACAGAAGCAGCTAAATGCAGTTTCATCATACATTTTACCCATATTTACTTATTAAAAATGAAGTTTAAATGTTATACAAGGACACTATTATTTTACATTAAAATCATTTATTTCTTCAAAAATAATTTTTCATTAAAGGATCATTTACTGAGAATTCATATGTGCCTCGATAAGAAGCGTAATAATAATGTTTCAAACACTGGTTGTCATGAACGTAAGAAAACCGCATCTTATTTGTCTTTGAGATTTCCACCTAGCATCTCTCAAAAACTCATAAAATGAGCTCTCCAAAATAGCAACACTACTATAAATACATTGTCAGTCTTATACAATAAATATGTGACAATTAAATAATTTGAAAACTATTTTTTTTCAAAATTAAATAAAATTTAAACTTTTTTAATATATGAATACATTTTTATAGAAATATACAATGTAAGGTGCAATATAAATATAATTAATATATATATATATATAGTAATATATATATTATATATATATATTATATATATATATAATATTATATATGTATATATATATACCTTAATTATATAATAGAGAAGACTCAGAGAAGAGAGACGAGATCGAGAGAGAGAGAGGAGAGAGAGAGAGAGACGGAAGAAAACACGCACAGAGAGAGAGAGAGAGAGAGAGAGAGAGACGAGAGAGAGGAGATAGAGAGAGAGAAGAGAGAAGAACGAGAGAGAAGAGAGAGAGAGAGTCATATTGTCAAGCTATTTATTATAAGAGAAACCTATATTAAATAATTGATAATATCATCATTCAGATGAGGCAAGATTCTAAAATTTATCGGCCTTAAAATTCCTACAGTTAGGAAATCGACAGAGATCTCTAACTTCCACAAACAAGTTTCTCGAAGAATCCTTAGATTCTATTAATGCCACATATGCGTATTCTTTTTTTGACAAGATCATTTTTTACTAATGAATTAACGTGATTTATAAACCAAACAAATGCTAATCTCATTCGGAAAATACATTCAAACTATTTTAAAAACAATCGTAGAGAATATTCACAAGATGGGTTTCCTGAATCTTATAAAATATTTAGTCTATCGCCACAATAATCAACAACAAAACGGTTTGAAAAGAGTTTTCTTGCACATCTCTCT
>JABUQX010105810.1:12500-16203 GCA_015478945.1 Trachelipus rathkii | reverse complement strand
TATATATATATATATATATACCTAGTATATAATATATATATATATATATAATATTTATATATATATTATATATATATATATACTATATTATACATTCTATATTATATAACATCAGTGTGGTCGCCACGTATCATCGAGATGACGTCACCGTACTAATTTTTATGTGGTTGCGATCTGACCATTTCACACCACACAGACCACATCACTATCAATATAATATTACCCACACTATATACTGAGGTAACATCATACATCGCTATATATATTATATATATATATATATATTTATTATATATTATTATATATATATATATATATATATATATATATATAATATACTATATATATATATATGGATCATGTCGATATTGCCACCACCTCCAATACTATAAATAATATTACAATCGATTGTCCATGAAATTCGAAACGATCATCTCTCATAAAAATTGAAGTAAACACGATGCCTAAAGTCAAATTGAAACTTTGCGTATTTAAAGCATCTCCACTCCTACTAAAAATATTTAATAATATACAGAAAAAGAACAAAAGCGTTCACAATATTCGCTACTCCAACTACATCTCGTTAAAATACATTAAAACTTAACATGGCACATCGCTACCTGTGCTCTATGTATTAGTTAAAATCTCATTTAAAACTAACTAAACTCTAAATATAACCTTTACTTCAACTATATAATGTAATTTATTTGTATATTTATATTTATTTCACTCTGCATTGTTTAAAAAAGGAAGTTAAATGGAATCTGAGATAGCATTATGAACAACGATATTTGGAAATCTTCCTTTGATTAAGTTTAGATTTAAAAATTTGGAAATCGATGCTAAACCAGCTAGAGAAGGATAAGTAGGTGAGCCATATATATATATTACGTATACTATAATATATTATATATACTATATATAATATTATAGTTATATATAGACTTATATTTAATATATTATATATATATAATATATAGATAGATAGATTAGATAGATAGATAGATAGACTAGATAGATAGATAACGATAGATAGAATATTAGATAGATAGATGATAGATAGTTAGAGAGATGTAGATAGGAGAGAGAAGAGAGAGAGGTGGAGACGAGAGAGAGAGAGAGGATAGAGAGAGGAAAGAGAGAGGGAGAGAGAAAAAATTAATCAATACTAATTTAAAGCCAAGAGATCTTGACAAACCGCAAACAACATACATATCGTTCGTTCGCCGAGACGTTGAATTATGGAACATGAGAGTCTATTTTCCGAATTGTTTCGTATTCACAAATTTGAATTTCAGTATTGAAAACAAAGCGGTTGTTCTTGATATGCAACCGCAAGTTGTAGGTATAAAGCGTCCACGCGGTCATATTTTCACACACATTTTTCTCCTCAAAAATGTATAGGGCATGAGTTGTAAAGTGTCTGCAACAATCATGTTGGTTTGACATTTGGCAAACTAACTAGAATTTGTATGGGACTTTTTTTTTTTCGATTAAATAATAAATCATGGATGTTATCCTATTAATAAGATGCAATTTAATTTCTTTAAATATTTAATCCTACTAAAAAAAATAAAAGAATAAAAAATAATCAATAGTTACATCACTAACTGACAAGTTGTGTTATAAACAAACATGGCGAGTCCGGTCTCTCGCGCCAAAACCTGCACCAGGCACGAGCCCGCCCCTGATATATATACACTTATATATATATTAATTATTATCATATAGGTAAGTATATACTATCTACAATCTTTATATACTAGTAACATACTCTATTATATAATATAGGTACTATCATATTCATACTAATAATATTGATGATTATATATATTTAAGAGTACTTGTTGCTAAAACTCTACAATTTAACTATCCGCTAAATCCCCGTCCGCAAATCCGCGGATAGTGATTTCATACTATCTACATCCGCATCCGGGATATGTGAAAATCAACTACTCCGCCTGTCACACCTCTAATACATAAATATTAATACTATAATACTTATATATATATATATATTATATATACACTATACCTACTGAAGTAACATAGTTATATATAAATAGTTAATACTACGCGTCCATTATATAGTAGCTATTATATATATATATATTTATATATATATATATATATATATATTAGTATATACGACGCCTTCAGTATATAGTAGTATATATATATATATCTTATGTTATACTTCATTATATTATACTAGAGCTCTATATATTATATATACTACTACTATAATTATATAATATACCATATATAGATATAGTATAATATCACATAGATACTGGAATAATATATAATAGTACCAGTCACATTAGCTTTCTATAATATATATATATAAGTATACCTATATATATATGATATAATATAGTGATATATATATATATATATCTATTATATCGATAAATCGAAAATCACAAGGTAGGAGGAAAAATTAAACTTTCACCGCTATATATTAAATATACCTATATATTATTATATATACTAATAATATATATATAGGGTATAATATATATCATATATCATATATTATATATATATACCATCATATAATATATATATAGTATATCTATATATAGCTATATTAATATATATAATATATATCATATATGTAAACTAATATTATATACTATACTAGTACTATTATTACGTATAGTATATATACGTATACACTATATATACGTTATATATATAATATATATATATACGTATATATATATTACTATATATGTGTGTGTGCTCGTGATGTGCTGTGTGTTGTGGTGTGTTGTGGTCGTGTGGTGTATTAGTGTGTGTGTGTGTTGTGTGGTGAGCATTGGAAACAAATATCTGAGTTCTTATATATTTAGGCAATATGATGGTTGAAAAGGGAACTGATAATGTAGAGTGAATGGAAATTGGGAATGGAAGGAAGTTGGCTGGTACAATTATATCCTTGGTAAGTAGGAAGGGGCAAAAGGTCTTGAGCGCGCTAGGGGTTTGCATGAGGGTATGTTGTTACCGAGAAAAAATGGAATTCAGTCAGTAAAGAATGTCTGAAGAAAGGAATGAGTTTGAGAGAGGCTGTTAGAAAGATGCATAATAGGAGTGAATTGCGGGGTTTTGTGAGAGAGGTATGGTTGTGGGGCTGGCCCAAGGGATGAACCCTACAGGGACGACACACCACAGTGATCGATCGTTACATTCTTGCCAAGCCCAATAGGTGGATATTTTACACTGCGACTAGCTCGCACTAAAGGTATGAGGGGATGATAGAAAGGGTGGAGGGCTTCCTTTCGACTTACGCCAAGTTCTTTTACTAACCCTTCTGTTCCTGATATATGTATTACACCTCACCCCCAGTCTGAGCATCTGATGGTAGAAGGACGAAGAAAAAGAAAAAGAAAAAGAAGAAGATTAATATAAGTGACGCAAACACTATATAAACAAAAAAAATTCTAAAATATCGCTTTCATTGATAATGTCCAAATAAACAAAAATAATCATCTTTATTGTCATTATATTATACGTTATACTTACATCATCATAATACTATATATAATTATAGCTACTATTATATATACTATTTACTTAATATATATATATATACTTATATTATAAGTTTAGTATAGTATAATATAGTTAATATATATATACTATTAGTATATATATAAAGTATATAATATATATAAGTATTACTAGTATATATAATATC
>JABUQX010105809.1:10000-29402 GCA_015478945.1 Trachelipus rathkii | reverse complement strand
TAGGCTAGATAAATGAACTTTTAACATAAAACAAAATTATCAAAATAATCAAAGGAAAAATAAACTACATAAAATATGAAAATGATAACATAAAATTAAAAATCTTATAAGGAAACCAAAGAATTTCATTAAAATCTTTTTACTTCAGGATGTGAAGAAATTATGTTTTATTTGGAGCAATTTGGATGCTGTCTTTGTTTTTAAGTTTATGAAAATGAAAATATCTTGCTCGCAAAGAAAGATTTTGCAAATAGCAGAACCATTTTTTCACTTCCTCGTGTGCATTTTTGAAGGACTTTACAGCTCTTGATATCCCAATAAATTGACATATATTTCTTATTCTAAAATTCAATGTGCTGGAGAGGAGCTCAAAAGATGCCTCTGCCAGTGTTCCAGTTTCTTCTGGACAACTAGCAATTTCAAAGTTAACGGGACTCACTTCACACTATCCAAATAGCAGTATGTAAATCACGCCCTCATAAGTAATGAGAAACTACTTTAGTTTGGTAAGATGCCCTATAACTAAATCTTTGATATCATAAAAAGAAATCTTTTTTTTTTAGCAAGTTATATAAAGTGCAATAAAGTGCATATTATTAAATTTTATTATTAATATTTATTTCCCCCCACCAAAATTACAAAAACATAGCAAAATATAACAGGTGGGTGTTATTGGGTAGTTTAAATTGGTTTTATTAGGTTAGCTTTTATTAAATTTCAAATGAAACAATGAACTATTTTAAATTTGAGTGTTCTTTTCATTTTACAGATTTTGTGGAATTTAAAAATATATTTAAAAAAAAGTTTAAACTTCACGGGCATAGCCCTACTCTAGCTAGTTCCTACCTAAGATCCGGAAGAGGGATCAAACCCTGACCCTATACCTCGTGACTCAGTCACGCTACCGTTGACCCGAGTGCAAGCGGAGATGCGTGGCTGAGGTATCTGTCCTGACATAGGCGGTCCTTATTCCTATTGAATAGAGCACTCTTTCATAGGTTTAAGTCGCGTATCTTTTTAGCTTGTCGTGGTTGAGTGGTAACACGCTCGGCATACCATTCGTGAGGACCCGGGATCTAATCCTGGTAAGTGAAGATTCACTCCAAGGAGTTATTTTATCTATACAAATTGAAGTGTGTTTTAATTGCATTATTTACATATATATATATATATATATATATATATATATATATATATATATATATATATATATATATATATATATATATATATATATATATATATATATATATATATATATATATATATATATATATATATATATATATATATATATATATATATATATATATATATATATAAATATATATATATATATATATATATATATACTATATATATATATATATATATATATATATATATATATATATATATATATATATATATATATATATATATATAAATATATATATATATATATATATATATATATACAAGAAGGCAATTATATCAAAATCCATATTTCTATCACTCATTGGCCTAATCATGAATTATTATTTCGCAAATTAATTTAGTTTGACCTGATATTATTCCTTAAAAACCTTGTGTAAATTGCTAATGATAATTTTTAAATAAAATTTTAATCTTTAGCGAAACTTTTGAATTTAATATTAATATAAACTAAAATTGGAAGAACTATACTTCCCTATCGCGAGAAAATATTGCTAAGCGGTCGAATGATTTAATTTTCATCAAAGTAGTTCATATAATATACTTTATTTACATTGCATGATATACTTCACATGAAATACAATGTTATGAAATTGTTTGAGCCAAATGCTTCAGTGTTTAAAATAGTTACCAATAAGTCATATTATTTTATTTTTATTTTTTAATATTTTCCAATAATGTTTTAATTAATTATGAGAAAAAGTATAAGTTAAAAATTTTATATAATATCTTATCAATATTTATTTTTAAACGCTTTACATTAAAGTTATTTTTATTAATTCTGAGTTAGAGCTAACAAATGTTACAATTAGCGTGGCAATGGTGCGTAATACAAAGGCCGTATATTATATATATATATATATATATATATATATATATATACATATATATATATATATATATATATATATATATATATATATATATATATATATATATATATATATATATATATATATATATATATATATATATATATATATATATATATAATATATATATATTTATAAATTTATATATTTTCATTTATATAAATATATATATATATATAGGCAACTATATATATATATATATATATATATATATATATATATATATATATATATATATATATATATATATTTATATAAAATATATATATATATATATATATATATATATATATATATATATATATATATATATATATATATATATATATATATATATATATATATATATATATATATATATATATATATATATATATATATATATATTTATATATATATATATATATATATATATATATATATATATATATATATATATATATATATATATATATATATATATATATATATATATTTCCACCTGTTTCTCCTTACAGGGTTTCTTTCATAATTACACCGTGTGAAGAACCTACTTAGGATGGCATTGGAATTCGCCTTATGAAGATGCAGGACTGTAGAGATTCGATAGACACAATAAAAACTTTCTTAGATTCAATAATGATATGGAAGAATGGAGAAGGTTAAAATGACACCACGAATCAAATTAACTTTTACTCATATGTCAAAGATTCCAATAAATGATAAAATAGAATTTGTTATTTTTCCTCACTTAATCTTGCAGCAAAATAATATGTAAAACAATAAACATTTCCTTCAATATACATGAGTATTTTAGACAGATTCTTATCTTAAATATATTTGTCAATATGCATAATCTTCTTAACAATTAGGATTGCAAATAGAATATATTACAAACATGAAATGTGAAAATGAGATTTTTAGATTGAATACAAGTAAGCGTTGCGAGTGTTACAGTACAATAAATAGTCGTCTGAGAGAGAGCGATAGAGAGAGAGAGAGAGAGAGAGAGAGAGAGAGAGAGAGAGAGAGAGAGAGAGAGAGAGAGAGAGAGAGAGAGAGAGAGAGAAAGTAATTGTAATGACAATACATGAATTTCCTGAGAATACTTTTCTTATAAAAAATATCACGACGAATATATGATACAATTCGGATACAATATTTCTTCTTACAAAGTTCATATAATATTTCTTAAACATAGATTAAAACATTCTTAGAATCACAGTTTATAAACGCAAGACTCTTTGTTTCATAGTTTATGATATTTTTTTAATAAGATAGAACAAACTCACGTTTCTATGTGAGAGATGCGATATGGACAAGAGAATGGATCATAAATCACTTTCGATTATGATAAGACAATGTTTTTACACTTACATTAATTATTATACACGAGTGCAGGAGAAATAATGGATTTATTACATAACACTTGCTTAGTATTAAAAGATATTCATGTTTCACAAAAAACATAAGAAGGATTTTTACACTCACTCGACGGAACTACTTTTCTTCACTCGACTTACACAAGCTCAGTCTTAACGTAACTTACTCACAGTTCAGTGCTCACTTGACTGCTTATCTAGTCTTTTCGTTTTCAGTCCAATCGTTGCTTATTGAAACGCGTTTATATTTTTCACATAACTGTAGACTCCTATAATAATTTAATTACATATTACATAATAATGGACAAGCTTTTGTTTTAACTTTTCTTTACTGAATTTTTATATACACAATAAATTTCTGTAAAGAATACTCCCTTCTTCCACTAAGAAAATTTTATACAATAAAAATTTTCAACTTATTCGCGATTTTACAAGAAAAATAATTTATAAAACAAAAGCTGCTTAACTTCATACAAATATACAAAAGAATAATTAACACCTAGAAAGAAACTTTTCTCCTTTCTTCTAAGACGAACGACTTACTCATCAATAACGACTTCCATACAGGTTTCAGGGTTATTTTTTGACAAGAAAATAAAAAAAAAATACTTAATTTTTTTTTCATTCGCTATCCATTAAAACAACTTAGCATAAAAATGCAAGCTATTAAATAGAAATACCCTGGAAATCGTTACTCAGTAAATGACAACTCATGATGCGAACAAGATGGCTGGTTGTTAAAATCATTCAGAATAGGTGTGCTATGAGATGGATGGAACTTTTTATGAGATCGTAACATTTTAGGACTCTGTTCCCGGGGACCTTTGAAATGTTGATAAGGCACGTAATTACTATCGGAGATATCTGATTCTGATTGCGATCTATTAAAACTTTATTGATTAGAGCTATTATTTGGATTAGAAAACCCGAAAAAGACGATTGAGAAGTACTATTTGATTTAAAACTTTGATCATTTTGACTTTCTTGAACACTTTGATTAGGATGATTAGGAGGATTAGGACTAGGTTGGATCCTTACTGGATCGTGAAAGGATGGTTGTGAATAATGTGAGCTATTATTCATCTTAATAGAAGGCTGATTTTTCATCATGTTTTCAGTATATTGATGCGGATATATAAAATTTTCGAATTTATTTCTTTGAATACTTGTTTGTGATACCTGTTCTTTTTCACCTTCGTGAGGAATTTGAAAAATCGCGTCCTTAGAATTATCATTTTTAAATGCGGAATATTTGGATTTTTGCGGAAGATTTTGATTCAAAACTGGCTCTGCAACAACTTTGAAATTGTCACTGTGAACAGCTATTTCACGACCTTTTTGTGGGCATTGTAAGATTAAACGATTTCTACCCAGGATACCTACCACTCTGTATGGTCCCTTCCAACGTTTGAACAATTTAATAAGTACTCTAGGAGGTTTAACATCTAAAACATATACACGGCTGCCTATTCTTATATCTCTATTTACAGCCTTACCATGCTGCCTATTTACAAACTTTTGAGTCTCTAATTCTAAATTTTCTTTAGCAATTTCTCGAATGAGATTTGTTCTTATCGTTAAGGCTTCTAATTCTTCATGAGAGGGACAAAAATCTTTGTCTGGATTGACAAAAGGAGTAACATAGTTGTCTATGTCATAGGGAAGCCTTTTGTTATAACCATGCAGGACGTAGTGCGGACTGTCACCAATAGTCTCATTGTAAGTACTATTGATACACAATTGGACAAAGGGAATGTAAGAAGACCAATCATCTCCTTTTTTATTTACGAAATGACGAAGATAATTCTCTATTTGTAAATTTAAGCGCTCACAATTCGCGTTGATTATTGGAAACCTAACGGAAATTTCGACCTTATTTATTTTCCACAGATTGCATAACTGCTTAAAGAACTCCGATACATATTCTCTAGCATCATCACTCAACAAAGCGCTAGGGGTGGTATGCCGGACGATTACTCTGTGTAATAAAGCATTAGCTATATGAATACAACTCCTTGAGGGAATAGGACAAATTTCGGCATACCTCGTTAGAGAATCTCTAAATATTAATATACATTTTGCTCCGGTTTTTCTACACGTAGGTAGAGGACCGATGAGACCCGTATGTACACAGCTGAAAGGAGAATAAGCTAATGGATAACTGAATATTGGAGCTCATTTAGGGATATTGCCTTTTACTTGTAAACACGAAGAACATTCTTTACAAAATTGGAAAACGAGTTTGGACATTTTTGGAAATATATACCTTTCTTTTATCTTCTTTTCAGTCCTAATATGGCTCATATGCCCTGAACCTAAGCTACAATGCCCTATATTTAAAACAGTTTATACTAATGAATCAAGAGTTTCAATCAAATATTGCATATCTTTAGTGACAAAATACAATATATTTTTGATATAAGCATAAGGGAAACTATAGGTTTTTCCAGCTTTCTTGATAAAGTTTATGATAGGGGATAATCTAGGACATTTTTCTTGTTCCTTTGAGATAACATCTGAGGTCAGATCGAACAACTTTTTACTAGAGATAGAAGAATCTACATTGGAAATATACCCTTCTGGTACATGGGGAGGAGGATTTCGAGAAAGATAATCCGGAACTATGTTTTTCTTGCCTTCGATATACAGAATTTCGGGATCAAAAGTATTGACTTTGAGTGCCCATCTGGCCAACTTATGGGACAAATCTTTATTTTTAAAGATGGATACTAACGATTGATGATCCGTGTAGATTTTAATTTTATAACCAAAAACGGTATTTCGGAACTTGGATAGAGCCCATGTTATAGCTAAAGCTTCTCTGTCGATAGAACTGTAGTTCTTTTCAGCTTTGCTTAACATTCTGGATGCAAAAGAAACAGGACGATCGTTTCCTTGGGAATCTTTTTGAGCTAAACCTGCTCCGAGACCGACACCACTTGCGTCAGTACAAATGATGAACTCTTTTGAAAAATCTAGAAACTGTAGGATAGGTTCGATAATAAGCTTTTGTTTAAGCGTCTCAAAAGCTTTCTGCTGCTCATTTCCCCACACAAATTTTACACCTTTGCGAAAAAGAAAAGTTATAGGTTGAGCAACAATACTAAACGACGGAATAAGGGAACGATAAAAGGATGTGAAACCAATGAATGCTCTGGCAGACGTTACATCGGTTGGAACAGGAAAAGATTTAAGCGCTTGAAGTTTTGTTGGATCTGCTGATATGCCTTCAGCACTGATTAGGAATCCAAGATAGACAAGAGAGCGTTTGAAGAAGTTTGCCTTCTCCAATTTGACTTTTAATTTCGCTTTCTTCAAAGCTTCGAAAACTAATTTGGGACTATGGTAATGGGACTCGATATCTTTGGAAAAGACAATGATATCATCAAGATATATTAAGGCATGGATACCCAGGAGATGAGATAACGCGGCTTCCATTACGCGACAAAAGACATTTGGAGCTGTCCGTACCCCCATTGGTAATACTTTCGGTTGAAAGTGTCATCGTTGAGAGGGAAAGGCGAGATAGGGACGGCTTTCAGGCGCTACACCTACATTGTAGTACCCAGTAAGGAGGTCGAGACTGCTGTAGACTGTGGAATTTCCCAGCTTGGAGAGAGTACCTTGAATATTTGGAATAGGAAATTGGATGGGAATTATATATTTGTTAAGCTTCCTAAAGTCCAAAACAACCCGGGCTTTAAACTGTCTTTCTTGGGGATAATTAATAAAGAAGAAGAATGAGGAGAGTCGGAAGGTTCTATGTAATCCTTCAGGATACAATCGTTGATCCAACCATCGAGGTCTTGTTGGAATTTGTGAGGCATCTGATAATTGGGAGTATAGATATACTTAGGCTTAGGCCGTCGGGAGTTAGTTCCAACTTAAACTCACCTAAGGGACAGAGATCGACTTTATCGTTTCCTAAAGCTATCACCTCTTTATTGGAGATTAGAAAATCAAGAATTTGATTCATCTGAGACGCATCTTGTAGAACGACAAGATCAGCTTCTTTCTTGAATTTGGACAGAAGAATCTCTTTATAAACTTCACGCAATTCTTCGTCTGAAAGACCTTTGGAGGATTCTACTTTATGTACATTGGAAGATATGCTTCTGAAAGCAAGAAAATTTACCTTGGAAATTACAGACGGACTGAAATTTATACACTTTACAAGAATCGTACCTTCGTTTACAGCACTTAAAACATTTGCAAAAACGAGATTGGATATTGAATTCTTTTCAGAAACAAGATGAATATTATCTGGAGGTGCAGTACCGGCCTGCGATTTCACATTCACAGAGGGAATATAGCTTGAAAAAGCTTCGAATTTTACAGTTTCTGGCAAGGACAACTCGTAAATCTCGTCATCAAAAATGGAGATTTCGTGTATGAAAGATTCACTTTCGAAATTTACACTATGCATTTCGGAATAAAAATTGACAGATTTAGCATGGGAATCATTGATTTCCGGAGAAGATTTATCGTTTGACATAGAATTGAAACTAGGTTTGAGATCGCTTATTAAAGGATCATAAACATGGAGAGGGATTTTAACGAAACCTTTTTCGTCCTTCATAGACAAGCATTCGTTTTGTAGATCAATAACGATCGGGAGATAAGAAAGAACGTCGGTTCCTAACAACATTGAACCACTAAATGTACATTGATTATTTACAACAATTAAAAATATATTAAACAACTAGTTATTTAATAACATTTGAAGTTTGACCTTCCCTAGATTTGGGATTAGGTTTCCCGAAATTGATTTCAGCACAATGTTTGTTTCCTTTAATTCAAGAGGATATATTTTACGTAACCCATCGAAAACTTCGTACCTAAGAAGAGAAACGGAAGATCCGGAGTCTAAGTACGATGTGATTTCATGTATGAATTGAAACTCAACTATTAATTTTATTTTCAGAAAATAGCTTTTTCCTATTATTGGATTCTCTTCTATTTTACATATACTCTTAAGATTAGGATTATCTTCGTTATTAAACTTTACATGGGCCTCAATTGGGCTCAATACGAAGTCCAGAGGCTTAAGACACGTAACCCTACCTAAAAATTTGATCTGCGGGAAGATGCAAATTGTGACGGATTTGAGCGGAAATGTGACAGATTTTGGAAGTTTGGAGTGCACTTTCTTGGTGCGTAATGCGGAGTTTGCGGATTATAATAGTGTGAACAGTCTTCACCTGACGTATATTTGACATTTTTATTATAGAAATTAGAGTTTGGAATATAGTTTGGATTTAAGAGACATACCTGAGATTCGATATTTCCTTCGTAATGTTGAAAAGAATGAGGGGACGAATTCCTACTATTTTTGTTTTCGGAAGTTGACTGAGCGTTTCTACTCTGATTATATGGCAGATTCTGCACTTTATTAAAATAATTGGGTAAAAGTTACTTAACGCCCACACGGAACGGGAGCTCGGATCAAAAAAAAAATTTCACAGGGAGCCTCTATGATACATAAATAGACGTTTTAGGGTCGAAATGGAAAAAAAATCATATCTCAAAAACTACAATAGCTACAGCGAAAAGGAATACATTTTTGGAATCCTGGTAAAATTTTAGTAAGGAAAATGTAAAAAAAAAGTTATTGTTAATAATTATAGTAATATGAAGAGAAAGCCTATTTAAGACCTTTTATACGTTACTCGTTAAAATAAATAGACTTTCTAGTATAGTTTTGTTTTGTTTTTTTAATTAAAGAATACCCCAAGGGTATACCACACCGATGGCAGGAGTCGGGGTCTCTCGGCCTTCCGAGGAACTATGGGGTAGGACTATTTCCCCCCCTCCGGGGAGGGTCTCTGGAACCCCCGCTCTTTGATATTTGGGTGTCGCTGGGGTTCCTCCGCCCCTCCCCTACGGGGTATGGAAAACGTCCCCCCCTGTGTTCCCCGTCGGCTCGAGCCCCCTACATTGCCATGTAATACCTTTACAAATAATATATATATATATAATTTCGCCCCTAGAACAGGAAAAAAAAATATTCATTTCGACCCTAGAACATCTATTTATGTATCATAGATGCTACCTGTGAAAAAAAAATTTCTGATCCTAGCTACCGTTCCGTGTGGGCGTTAAGTAACTTTGTCCAAATAATTGTGACCCTTGGAATATGAATTTGTCAAATTTTGACAATGATTTACCTGTGAATTTCTTTTTTAACTTTTTTGGCTTCTCTGAAAACCATGATTTGGACCTTTTGAAACGGACGAATTTGAACGAGAATTGGATTAATTTTGAGAATATCTCTTTTGATCGAACTGCGATATAACTTTAGTTCGGCTCATACCTTGGGGAGAGAATGGATTCCACGTTGTGTTTTGGCAATTTCTTTGAGAACCACGCGGGTGGGAGGCATAACACAACGAGCAGTAAGGTCGGAAGATACACGAGGAAGTTTCGCGTCCGTGTCTTTCACAGTTTGTACAATACAGACTACTTCGCACATTCGGATATTTGTGAGTAGGAAATTGAGATTTTGGAGATTGAAAAGAGGAATATTGAGGCTTACTTTTCACTGTGTGAGCTTTATGAAAAGATTGTTGCACTGGATTCTTTTCTGACTGCGTCGCATACACTGGAATAGAATAAGAAGACATGGGAATTTTATTTGAAGAAGAAGCAATTTTTCCGCTATTTAAGACATGGCTTTTCTTTAGATACGTTTGGATTTGTTTGGGAATTGAATTTGATATACTGAATTTTTCAGTGATTATCTTCTGGAATTGCGGCTTGGCGTTAGCATACTAGGAAGAGAAAAGGAGAAGTCTGCGCTGCTCGGCAGAAAAATCTACACTATTTAAGAGGAAAGAGGAGTCGAGGAAGGTCTGAAGTGCCCTTTGAGACTCTGTTAAATACTCTGGAAGAGAATAATTTGTACTCCACTTTACATTTACGAAGTCTTGGAATGCTTCGAAGGAGCTTTTAGATGTAAGCGGATTTAAGCAGAGAGAGATCGGTTATGAATTGTTCCCAAGAGCTCGCTTTTAAAAGTTCTGGCGTGGATTGTATGAGATAGGATACGTTTCCTTCCTTCATATTTATGAAACGTGTGTAAGCTCTTAGCTTTTCCACATCTGAAGTTATACCTTCATCTTCGAAGTAGAGTTCAATAACCGCTATCCACATACTAATTTCGGGGTCTTTCCAGCAATTGTCTACATACCCCACCAATATCGGAATGTTAGGACGCGTATGGGTCAACCTATCGATATTTAACGTAGGCCTAGACATGATTTCAGAAGTATTTATTATTTTAGAAGGATGAGAAATTTGTAAAGCACCTTCGGATAACAAGTTTTCCTCAGCAGGAGAAATGGAATCGCTTGGATTGTCAGTGGGAATTACAACAGTCTCTTCTGTATCAGAGACCATTTAAATAATTTTTATTTTTTGAATGAGAAAAATTTTATGCATAAAAAAAAATACATAAACAAAAAAACATACTATATTATATGAATATCAGATATGTTAAAACTTACTCCACCATAGCATTTTCTGGACAAGTGTTTTCTTGGATGACGAATGCAATGAAAATTCGATGTAAAAATGGAGGGTGTTTGCCTCAATTAGAATTAATATTACGAGCATATAAAAAAATAATAAATTAAATGGAATCAATAAATAAATTATTTTAAAGATAAATAATGAATAAAAAAAATGTTAAACAACACCATGTTTATATAACTCCTCTTGGTGGAAGAAGAATTCTTTTGAGTTATTTCTGAAGTCGTTATTTGATGCCGTCGTTCTTCTTGAGATGAGAGGGCGAGAATTTTCTTTCCGAATTTCTTTTCTTACAGCAATTAACCTAAAACACATGAAATATATTAGATTCACAGAAAACAAATAATTCACCATGGAAGCTGGATATAATATAAATGGAAAGAGAAAAATTATATGATACCATATATATATTATATATATATATATATATATATTTATATTTGCTATATTATAATAATATATATATATATATATATATATATATATATATATATATATATATATATAAATATATATAATATATATATATATAATATATATATATATATATATATATATATATATAATATATAATATATATATAATAATATATATATATAATATATATATATATATATATATATATATATAATATATATATATATATAGTATAATATATATTATTTGAGATTGCCCCTTGCTCCTTTTTAATAAGTGGGTATAAACATCGATTGATATACACGAGCATTCACACACACTCGTGCTTCAAATAACAGATGTACCTATTCAGTGGCCTTTGAGATTGCGATTGGAAACGGATTGATACACAACTTTGTGTACTTTCACTCTCAGACTTATTTTACCACAAGCATAAAAAGTCAGAGACAATAAATGAGGAGGACTTTCTATTCAATATCCTTTTTGTATTGCAGAAATTGTTCAGTCTACTTTCTAGTATAGTATGCTGCGAACGATAGATAAGTGAAAAAGACATTCATAAATTTCAGAAATCATTTACCCACGCTTGCCTTCTGGAAATTTTTTTTTTCTTTGAATGCAGCACAGGCTATCATCAACATCTACCTGTCCTCCCGTCGTTACATGCAACTTATATATATATATATATATATATATATATATATATATATATATATATATATATATATATATAATATATATATATTTATATATATATATATATATATATATATATATATATATATGATAGACATGCAAAAAAAAAATAATATAAATAAATTGAATATGAGACAATATATACGCAATTTAAATGAATGGATATTTCATATATAAAAGAGTACAGAAAATATTTCCGTTTTCTATTTTAAATGACAATATTGCAAGTAGGTGAAGTCGAAAGCAGATATTTCTGGATTTTAGCAAAATGAACCCCGTTATAAAATCCCTTTACAGTACAACCCCATTAAAGTGAACAAATTTTACTTCTTGCTTAAAATCTCCTTATATGGGCAAAAAAATGACACATGAATATTTTGACTGAATTCTACACGATATTAAAATATTACGTATAGAAATTTATTTATATATTACACAAATGTATTTAACTGAGATAAATATTTCTTTAAATATATCAGAAAAATATTAAAACAAATTAGAAATTAATATAATTGATATATTATTTCAACAAGTTCGTGTGAGGCTATACAGGAATTTACGATGACGTCACCTTTTGACTTCGTGCCGCTCCCAATCAGAAACAAGCACAATTATAGGACATACATTAGTTTCTACTACTGCATATTTAAACCCACATGAATAATGCATAAAAAATGGAAAAAAATATATTTTAACAGAAAAAATAAAATAAATAGATATTTTGTTTTACCTCACAACTTTTTGGATACGATACTTTACCCAATAAAATAAGATACCTTCTTGTAGCATACACGATTACACAGTAATCCACAGCTGTATATTTCTAAAACATCCACTTTTCCAGGAGTGATTTTGATGTCGTAAATGGGTGAATCCGATGCAGTGATGCAGCTTGGAATTTTCAAATGGAGGAACAGATGATGATAATTTTTTTAATGAAAGAATCCTTAATATAAATTATGTTGATCAATACGGTCGCCGAAGAATAAATAACAGAAGAATCAATCAATTTTTACCGATTTAGTCCTGTGATGGTTAAGTCCATTTCTTTCCACCTGTTTTTCCTTACAGGGTTTCTTTCATAATTACACCGTGTGAAGAACCTACTTAGGATGGCATTGGAATTCGCCTTATGATGCAGGACTGTAGAGATTCGATGAACACAATAAAACTTTCTCAGATGCAATAAATGATATGGAAGAATGGAGAAGGTTAAAATGACACCACGAATCAAATTAACTTTTACTCATATGTCAAAGATTCCAATAAATGATAAAATAGAATTTGTTATTTTTCCTCACTTAATCTTGCAGCAAAATAATATGTAAAACAATAAACATTTCCTTCAATATACATGAGTGTTTTAGACAGATTCTTATCTTAAAATATATTTGTCAATATGCATAATCTTCTTAACAATTAGAATTGCAAATAGAATATATTACAAACATGAAATGTGAAAATGAGATTTTTAGATTGAATACAAGTGAGCGTTGCGAGTGTTACAGTACAATAAATAGTCGTCTGAGAGAGAAAGAGAGAGAGAGAGAGTAATTGTAATGACAATACATAAATTTCCTGAGAATACTTTTCTTATAAAAAATATCACGACGAATATAGGATACAATTCGGATACAATATTTCTTCTTACAAAGTTCATATAATATTTCTTAAACATAGATTAAAACATTCTTAGAATCACAGTTTATAAACGCAAGACTCTTTGTTTCATAGTTTATGATATTTTTTTAATAAGATAGAACAAACTCACGTTTCTATGTGAGAGATGCGATATGGACAAGAGAATGGATCATAAATCACTTTCGATTATGATAAGACAATGTTTTTACACTTGCATTAATTATTATACACGAGTGCAGGAGAAATAGAAATCTATAAACGCAACAGCAGAATTTAAAAAACATAATGTACCACTAAGCTCTGATAAAATATGATTATTTTTGAATTCAAATGAAACCAGAAAACTCACCGAACCCCAACCACTCACGTTTACTAAAATCAGCCACCCCAGCAGATAAGCCGAAGATAACAACCCCAAAACCTAGAACGCAACCACGAGAACAACAAACCCCCATGGAATCATATCACTATCATCAGCCAAACAATATAACCACCACTGATAACGACCAATGATTAATTACACTGACCCCAAAAATGACACGAAAAATAGTTAGTACTGATAGTGGACTAATAAACCTGAAAAAAGAACCTAAGAAATTGAAAAATCAAATCACTATAAAGAAGATTATATTACCACCCCTTCCAACAAAAAACTTAAATCAACTAACTTAACCAGCCAAGAGGAGACACCAACCTTCTTCATGTTACTAACAGAAGATTAGACAGCAACCTTTCTTATTTTAACAACTACGTTTGTTAACACTACTGACTTAAGCAGTGTCGTAGAATCCATTAGAATCCAGGAACGAAAGTTTCAAAGTCCGAATAAAGGCCGACACAACCCGAAAAACTGCATTTGAACTTGTGTAAATCATATTTGGCTTTAAAACCGCACAAAGAAAAATATTACAGACATTGCTAATAAAGTTAAGCATAATCATTGCAGCGAAGTTTAATACGTAAAGTCCCATTTTGGTGTCACCACTAGAAGGGGATGTAAGCGGGCAACCAAGATCTTTAAAATTATCAAGTATGTTATTAATTAAAGCTCTGTAATTTGGGCTTTTCCCATTCCCGAGAAATCTTTCAACTGCAGTTTTCATGGCGTTCCATGCCTCTAATTCACAAGGTGTCATTGTTGCATTAAAATTTAGAAGAACTATCAACTTTTAATTTAAGGTCCACAAATCTAGCTTCTTTAACTTTGGCATTAATAGAGAAATTTGTTACACATATACTTTACACAGGCACTTTCTTTGTCCAGGGCTTTTACGAATAACTTAATAATGCCTAATTTTAATATGACGTGAGGGAGTAGAACTTTTTTGGGATTGATATGCGATTGGTGTAGGACATTTTTGAAACCAAATTAAAACCTTTCCTGGATGGTCACTCTTTCCACTCCCATGACTGTCCCATCACAAAAAAACATGGAGTTTTGGTGTATTATAATTGTAGTCCAATTAATTACCATAGCAATAATTTTTTAAGTTTCCTCACAGAAGCTATCCACACTCATCATATTTCATTTTCTTTAATAACAATTCAATATTCTAGCACGTTTCTGTTAAATGAACAAAGAGTGCGTTATAGGGTTTGAATTTTTTTCAGTTGACACCACTACTCACGGGCAGAGAGAGCCCTTCTCAAGGAAGTGTGTACTCAATTTACGTCTGGATAAGACGAGGATAGGCCTAATGTGAGAATGGCTCACATTCGATATTTCTGTAGGCCTATATTACCTCTGCCTCAATTTGAGATGCTTGAAAGATGCCTCAAACTTTAGTTATATTTGATGTTTCATTTATTTATTCCTTGCAGGAGGCAAAAACTAACATTTTTTTAAACTTTTTAATTAACTTTTTCTTAAAATTCTCTAAAACTTATCAAAATTAGGGCTGATGACACTATAAATAATTATTATCTTTTATATGGCCATATCTGTTATCACTTGCACTTTCCCGAACATTACTAAAAACAAATAAATATTTGGTCGTACCAACACTATTTAATTTCACTGAAGATTTATATTTTCCTTCATCAGAGGAAGAATCTTTCAACATATTCTAATCATTTTCGGGAAAATTCATTAGATCAACCCAATTTGCAACAGCTTATTCAATCAACGTCAATTTTTTCAGATTTTGGAAAAAGAATTCATGTCTTCAAAATGTTCAAATATTTTCCAAGTGAAATGAGAAATTTTAGCAACTAAAGTAGCTTAAGTCCAAGCTGTAGTAGGTTGACAGGTCTTTTTCCAGACTAGAGCAGTGTTAGCCTTTTTGGTATTTAGATATACATCTCTAATATGAAGTAAACTCTTTTTAATCTTTTCTTAGAATAATCTTTAAATAATCCCAACTCTAATTGCTGATGAGTTATTCCAAAATATGTCATTAGTTCCGGTGCATTATTGCAGTACATAAGGCCCATCTCTTCATTAAAATATTGAAGTAATTCCCTTTCATGATATCTGTACCATGAAAATGTGGTTCCTGGAGACAAAAAATGTTTGCTTTTTAATCGTGAGCCAAGAAGTTCAGCTTTGTCTCTTGGCAAATATAAATAACGCACTAAATCATTCGGCTCTTACTGGTTTAGTAATTTAGGGATGCCATCACTCACCTCGGGAATATAAATATTATTGCCAGCACTATTTTTATCTACAACTGGTTCATTAACTGGGTCATGATTTGCCACTGTTGATGTGGGTGTCAGTGGAGCAGATAACTGTTCATTATGCGGTATAGGTCCTACTACATAGGGTAGGGTGGGATATATTATGCTATTCTTGTTCTTTTTATATTATAACCACGAATAGATGCTAGGCTTAAATAGCAGCCATTATAATGATTTTTAGTTCTCTCCAAATTATTGGAATAGCAAAAGATATGGACGATTTTTTACCTGTACTCCACAGTTGTATGGCTACAACACACATTTTTCATACCCATATGTGGAGCCTAAGCTTTATCTTGGTCGCCTAATTTTACATCGAAATACACAAAGTATGCTCTTTTAACAGAGTTTGCATTATTCTGTCTTTGCTTTAAAACAACATAATTCCCCCCAAATGTAACAAAATATATCAGTATTATTTACACACGATCATAAAGCCATATTGAAAAGAACACAGCACGTCAGAAATTTAAAAAAATATATGTTCGCTTTTCACACTCAAAGATACTGACACATAAACGATTTTGTGCGTTTGATATTCCAACAAAGAAACATACGAAGGAACGTGTCTCTATTTTATTGGTTCTGTTATTCAAACGTTTCTTTACATTTGGCAATGTTGGTGATAAAAGTTTGATTGCTCATAAGAAAACAATACGTGATATGGTAAAAATTAAATAATTTATGGAATCAGCGTCAAAAATATTCATATAATCACTATAAATTATCAAAACATCAAAATACATGTAGACCTGTGTATATATATTCTCTGCAAACATAATTATTTCCTCACATGAAGGTAAGAGTTTGTTGATACTAATGACAAGGCATACCTTGATTTATATATATATATATATATATATTATATAAGATTTCATGTTTTTCTTTTTCATCTATATTTTCTGTAATAAACATTATTAAAAATAATATCTACCAGGTATATATATATATATATATATTATATATATATATATATATATATTTACTATATATTAGATTTACCATAATGCAAAAAAAATATACATAATTATAATATATATAATATATCTATATTATATATTATATATATATATATAAATTATATATATATATATATATAATTATATAATATAATATATATATATATTTATATATATAATATATATATATATATAATATAAGTATATATATATATACACATAAACAACCGTTGAATTCGGGAAATTTGTGGAGATACCGAGAATATCGGCATAGACCTTATTGAACATTTACGAAAAGGCATATAAAGAATAAATATGAATTGCATTATGTATGGTAAATACGATTGATGAATAGAGTGTAAATTTATATATTTATTCTTGGTAACGCGAATCAGAAAAAATTTGTCTTTGATTTTATTTTCTTTTTTATTTTCATTTTTAAACACACACAATTACATACACACACACCATATATATATATATATATATATATAATTATATATATAATATATTATATATATATATATATATATATATATATATATATTATATAATATATATATATATATATATATATATATATATATATATATATATATATATATAATATATTTATTATATATATATATATATATATATTATATGGCCAAACTAAGAAGTTACCCGCATGATATACCTCGAAAACTAAGATAGGTACAAGAAAACTGATAAGATATATGGCATCAGCGTATGAAATTTGTATGGAAAATGAAAAAAAAAAAATTACTTTTTTTTTTATTTTTTTTTTATATCTCCAAAACTACGATAGTAGAGAAAACTAATAAACATATATGGAATCAGCGTATAAAAATTTTTTAGGGGCTCGAGCCGACGGTGGACAGAGGGGGGACGTTTTCATACCCCGTAGAGCGAGCGGGCGGAGGAACCCCCGGACACCCAAAATACAAAGAGCTGGGTTTCCGGAGACCCTCGCCCGGAGGGGGGGAAAATTAGTCCTCCCGTCCGTCCCCCAGGAGGCCGAGAGACCCCGACCTCTGCCATCTTTGCGGTTTACCCTGGGGTTTCTTTTAGTTAAAAAATAAATCTTTTTTTCATACAACTTATTTCATACGCTGATTCTAAAATATGTTATTGTTTTCTTGTACCTATCGTAGTTTTGGAGATATAAAAAAATAAGAAAAATTTTTTTTTTTTTTTTTCATTTTCCTTACCCAAATTTTCAATTACGGCTGGATTCCATATTTGTTTATCAGGTTTTTTGTTACCTATCTTAGTTTTGAGATATCATGCGGGTAACTTCTTTTAGTTTCACCTATATATATATATATTTATATATATAATATTATATTATTATATATTATTATATATATATATATATATATTAATTATATATATATATATATAATATATATATATATATTTATATATATAACATAATATATATATATATATATTATATATAATATTTATATATATAATAATATATATATGTTATATATAGAGTCAGCTCTAGAAGAGCCACAATCATATCTCAAAACTACAATAGTTACAGGGAAAAAGGAATACATTGTTAGAAATCCTGGCAAAACTTATTACCGAAATGTAAAAAAAAAAAAAAAAAAAAAAAAAAAAAAAAATCGAAAACTACAATACCTACAGGGAAAAGAAATACATTTTTGCGCAATTTCCTAGTAAAAATTTTAATGTTAGGAAAATGTAAGGAAAAAAATTAAACATAAAAATTAGATATTTTTTTGAGGGGTTTGAAGCGGGACCATTAGTATATATATATATAAATATATCGATATGATAAATTATATATATAATAGTATATATATATATATATAATATATATATATATATATTATATATATATATATATAATATATACCAGTATATTATTTTATATATATATTATATATATATTAATTTATATTAAATATATATATTTTATAAGATATTAATATATAAAATATAATATATTTATATATATATATATTTATTATGATTATATTAAATATATATTATTATATATTATATATATATTATATAT
>JABUQX010105809.1:0-5000 GCA_015478945.1 Trachelipus rathkii | reverse complement strand
CATAGGGCCGCACATAGTTGAGACTTTCAAGTGCAATTTCATCATTGCAATCTATGTACCCAACATCTATGTTAGAGTGTTTTCTTCTTGGCAGGAGGAGTATTAATTTTACTCTTTACTCTCAAAAAAAGTGATGAGACCTTTAAAAGTACTCTGAAGACAGGAGGATATATACAGAGTTTAATTAAAAATAAATATAATCCAAAAAATTTGTGACAGGAATATTTAATTAAAAGCTTACACAGATTATACATTCGATTAAAAGCAAGTTAGCTCAGTTTCTGCGTATTGGAGTATTACATTACTTAAACAAAAATTAAGTTATTAAATAAACTATGAACAAATTTAAAATACTCTAGGAGCAAGTACTTTTGGGCGGGGCTTTATTTGATTCTTGTAGAGATACCACAACCCTCGAGTTGTGTCAAGAGACACGAGCGTTATAACATAAAAAAAACACTATTGTTGACATAGAAATAAATGAAACTGCTTGAACACCGATAGTTATAAACTAATAGAGAATAAAAATAAGGAAAAGTTTATAGCTACGTTCCCAGCAATTTTATTGGTATGAAATTAACTTAAAATACTTATTTAATAGAAACATAGTTAACTGATCTTCTAGCAGTATCTTTATATTGGAAGGAGAGCGAGGAGACTTTAATTGTACTCTGATAGAGATGCCACTATATTGGGGGCGGATTTCTCTTCCTTTTTCTGTCAATAGTGGTGTTCCTCGAGGGTTCTGTCTTAATCTCTCTACTTGTATTTTCCTACTTTTCATTATCGTGATCTACGACCTTGCACATTCTAACTCTATTCACATCATATGAACGATGAACTCGAACCCTTCATTCTTCAACTCATTTCAAATCTGCTCCTTTCTTTTACTTCTAGAATTGCCTCTATGCCGTCTTTATCTTCTTCCGATTCATATATTCATTGCCTGGATCTGGATATTAGTAAACTTTCCTGGGTTGGGTTCGTTGAACCTTGTTGAAATTCAATTCTTTAAAAATATTTCGAGAAACCCTACTACAAATCTCTCCGAGACATCCTTCATAAATGGACATATTTCGATATCTTAGAAGCTATTCACTGGTGATCTCTTTACGTATCAAGTGTTCTCATTGGTACTCTCTTACAGTTCGACAAATTAATAATTCATACTATTCAATTTAGGCTGATATTTCTTTAACAAAAATACCAACAGAAGTAAAAAAATGTAACATGAAAACCTCCTAGTTCACAAAATGGGTCGCTAGGGCTATCCTCCTCAAAGAAACCTGTGAGTGTCGTTTAGACTGACAGATCTTTGTTTTACACTCTTCTCAGTGTGCGTCCAGGAAAAAAACAATAATATAAAAAACAGAGAGACACTAAAACATACACGAAACACCTTGTATGGAAAAAAAAAAAAAAATGAGCTCACTGCTCTCATATCTGGGGGGGCTCTGGGTTCACCCGGCTTTTGGATGGCGTCGAGTCAAAGGCCAAAAGCTTATAAACTGTTCTGTACTTTCCAGTTTTCATTGACCCTCTATCTTTGCGGGTGCGATGTGGTGCTTTATCTCTTTTTATAGGTACCGCAGCTGGCAGGTGCTCAGGGAGTTATCACTCGCGAAGCCTCCACTTTAAGTCACGCCTCATAGCACTAGGGTGCTTGTGTCTTGAACAATGGTTTTGGGGTTCATTTCAGTGGTTGCTTGCAGAAGCCGTCTCCAGTCAAAATCCGTATTATCGAAGAAGCGGCGATGATGACTGACGCAAGCGATGGGATAAATTAAAATAAATCAATTCTTTGTCTAAATTTAACATATTATTATTTCTATTTTTCAAATATATATATATATATAGTATATTATATATATATATATATATATATATATATTTATATATATATATATATATATATATGATATATAGGTATATACTATTAATAAATTTTAGTATATATAGTGTATATATATATATATTCCCACTAGCTTTCGCCGGCTTCCAGCACTGTCTTAATTGCACATGCCACACACAATTTATTAAACTATATTAAAATTTACTAAAGCTGCATTAATATTACTATGAATTAATATTAATATAAACATGCCCAGGTAATCTGTAAATTTGTCGGCATCAATTGCGAGCAACATTATTCAGTATTTCTTATCCTAATGTTCACATTGCTTGCGCCAATCAAATTGCGCAAGAAATGTATAGTGATATAACATTGCTAGCTCATCTATAGATTTGTCGCTGAAAGCCCTATTGATCGCGAACTTTGTTTCTCGATATTAAAGCGATAAGACTTTTAAAATTTCGTTTCAAAAACTTCGCGACTTCTGAATATAGTAATTATTTTAAAGAATTATAAATTCATAAAATTATTATTAGAATCAGTGAAATACAATAATAATTTTACTCATTATTACAAAAAATAAGTCAATTAAAGTTCCTTACCTTAGAAATAATATATATTTTATAAAAGTACGAATGCAACTATAATGATAACAAGCTTAAAATATTGGCGAACAAAAGTCGTTTTCTCCTTGACTAAGAAAGATGTATTTTAATGGGAAACCTACTTTGAAAAATAAACTAAAAAAAATATTGTTATGTATTCTTTATTTAATACTTTTTCTGTATTTACTAAAAATTATTATTACTCTTAATTATTATTCTTTATTATTATTATTTTAATCTAAGCTAAGATTTTTTAATATCTAATACATTATTATTATTCATTATCTTTGTTGCTAGTGTTCGTCCATATTAGTCGTTCATCAATCTAGTTTGGATATTGTCCCGCTCTCTCATATGTCTGATTGCGACTAAGTTTGTGTAACGTCCATCCTCTGAGATATTTTTATTCAATATCTTATTATATACTCAATATTCTAGATATTATTTTTTAAATATATAATAATATAATACTTCAGTTTGGTATCTAGTTTGTCTTATTTCTTCACTCTCATCTATCACATATTGCCCACTATATATCTTCTCATCTTCTCTCTCTATCTCTCATTATCTCTTCTACTTCTCTCTTACTTCTCAATCTACTACTATATTATATATATATATAATTATAATATATATATATATATTATATTTAATATATATTATATATTATATATATATATATAATATATATATATATATTATATATATATATATATATATATATTATATAATATTACTATAATATAAAATATATATAGGTCAGCCTCTCAAGTATTTAAGATGTCTCAGAGTATGTATAATAAACTTAAGATAGCTAACCTATATATCCGTAATATAACTGAATACATTTTGAATAATCGAGCGCACTATTGTAATTGGATAAGTGAAACGTAAGATAAGAATATAATAATATAATAATTAATTATAATAATAAAATATATAAGTAATAATATATATAAATATTAATAGTTTTATGTAACGGATAATCTCTCGTTTCCTCCCAATTTTTTCGCGTTCAAAGTCGATGATGCCCCATATATTTTCTATCAATGTTAAGTGACGTAATACATTACGGTCGCTCGCGCGCTCATGTGTGCGCACACACAACTACACATCACACTCGCTATAATAGATAGTATGTTTCTAGGAAATTAAATTTTTTTTTGATGACCTGACCTGACCTAACCTATATATATGCAATATTATTAATTATTTTCATATAATTTTAATTTTAACTTTAATTTTTATTTTTTAATTTTTGTCCATTTTTCTCTCTGCTCAAAGGCAAAAAATAGTTTAATATAAGGGATAAACGGTTATTAATTTATATTTTATAGTAAGTTTCATGTTTAAATTAAGTTTGGAGGAAACGTATCAGATATATATAAAATTTATTTTATATATGATTATAGATTTATTAAAATTAATAATTATTAAATTTTATTTTATTTATCACCAATATTAAAAAATACTCGCTAGATATTTCAAAATATATATATTAAGTTTTTATGTAGATATATATTAGTGAGTTATATTTTTATAAGATAAGTGGGCACCTAATTGTAGAGATACTGGCCTATGATAATATAGTATATTAATATGGGTTGGGTTCAGTACAAAGATACTATATATTTTATCTATATATGTACTTGTACTTATATATAGTACATTTATTTTTATAGTTACATTTGTACTTATATAATATAGTACTTATATGTTACTTTAGTCTAGTTCCTAATACTCACTACGTTGCTACTAATAGTTACTTTTACTGTACTTGTTACTTGAGCCTTTGTACTTATATGAGTATACTTGTATATTGTTTAATTGTCAAGTACTTATTACCGTTTGCATTTTTTAACTTTACATATATATAATTTATTTTTTTTTATTTATTATCATATTTTTCATTATGATATTTGATATTATTATATATTTTATATAAATATGATATTCCAAAATAATTATTATCCATTTTTGATATAAAATATTGTCAGTCATATTTATATATATTATATATATTAATTAATAATATTAATATATATATTAATTTTATATTATATATATAATATATATATAATATAGTTATATATATATAAATATATTATATATTATATATAATATAATCCCTCTATAGGTATATAGTCAGTTCGGGCGGGTGACGATTGCCACTATTAGGTCACTATATACTTACGTTTACTCCCCACTTTCCCCCTAATACTTTTTGGATTTTTTTTTATTTACTGATAATAAATCAATGCCCTATAGTGATTGGTCATAGCAACAAAAAAAATTAAATAATATGTGAACGTCTTTAAATATATATCGTTTTATTTGAAAGATTTAATATAATATTTATAATTTAATTAATATATATATATATAATATAATATATTAATACATATATAATTATATTAATATATATTTAATAGTATATTAATATAATATATATAATATATATATATATATATATATATATTAATATATATATATATATATATAATAATATTATATATATAATATATAGTATATATATATAATTA
>JABUQX010105808.1:35000-49527 GCA_015478945.1 Trachelipus rathkii | reverse complement strand
ACTAATCATGGGGTCATCATTCCCCGAAGGAGTCTTTAGGAGGAGACAAAAATAAATAATTAATTTGTTCTCTTCAATTTTAACTTGAAATAAAAGTAACCGTATGGGATATGTTTAAAATAAATAAATAATAGTTTCAGATTTCAATTGGTCTGTTAGACAATAAATATCCATATTTCTATCAACCTCCTATGCCTGATCAGTTAATTAAATTGGAGGGCATCGCAGCCCTGGAGATAGCCTTCTAGCTATAATTAGCTGAAGCACGCACTGCAGCTTCTTCTAGTTAGTATTTCTAAGTCTTTAAAGTACTTCTATAATGATTATCTGCAGACGTTTGAGGATAAGTGACTTTAATGCCACTTAATTAACAAGTGATTGAAATTAGTTATCTCTAATCCACTATTACTTCGAAAATATTCTATATAATTAATATTTACATTCTAGATGAAAATTTTGATCTTGATTATTTTCTTAAAATTCAAATTATTATTTCCTTTTATTCGCTGTTAGAGAATTATACATAGAGTTACAATAATTTAAGAGTATAATATAATTAATCACGCTCTGTAGAGTCTATTTTCACGCTCAAATTTAGATATCCAACAACCATGGAGACCGAAATTCGATAATTTTAGTAGTATTAACTAACTATAGATAACTCTCGAGATATTATGACCTGCTACATTACAAATATAATATAAAGATAAAATATAATGAAATAAACAGTATATCTTGTAGGCAACTCTTAGGAAAATACAACGAAAAAATAAATTCCAAATTGTACAACTTCACACCACTGATATAAGTATCTCAATAGTAAACACACAACTTAACCGTAGTGTCACACAATCAAGTGCTATAACCTATATATATTATTTTCCCAGCCGAACTTGATGCTGAAGATTATGACCATTTCAAAAGTAAAGAATTGAAACCAGAACAAAAAGTGATGTGATATAGATACATAAAAGCACATCATACTATCACAACACATCATAAATATTTTATGAATAATTAAATTAAATAGATTATTGATTATTATTATATATATACACCATATGAAATAAATCGAAATGATATATGTATTATATATTATAATTTTATATATATAAATCCTATAAAACGTAATATATCTCTAATTATTACTACGCTTATAATAAAACTAATGACCCATTCTGGCCTCTATCGCCGTAGTTAATTAAGTACCATAGAATGAATTTCCCTTATACCTAAATGACAGCATTATAATAAAATTAGTACCTATACCCCCTCACATTCATCTAAAAATATATTGTAGTTCTATATAACGTTCTGAGAGGGATCCCAATACCTAGATAATATAATGATTTAGTAAAGTAATAGTTCACATTTCTCTCAACTTCACCATACATAATAATTAGATCTCTCGCTGTGAGAGTGTAGTCCCTACGCTTGCTAGCGTTAAAGTTGTTCTAATGAAATCTTACTATAGGTATTTAATAATATATTTATAATAGATACATATATATAATATATTTATATATAGTACAATTTTAAATAATATAATTGATATTATATATTATAAATTATATATATAATAAATATTATAATTACAAATATATAGAGTACTTCAACGCAAAACATTATAAAAACATTATAAAATAATAAATATATGCTGAGAAAGTATATTATTATAATGCTATTAATTATAATAATTAATATATAATTATTATATAAAATATTAATTATTATATTTAATTAATATATATTATTATATATAATTAATATGAATATATAAATTTAATATATCATATAAATGTAAGCTTTTAAGCTATTTATATATACACCTAAGTACATAATTAAATTAATAGTATATTAAACACCTCGCCTATAGAAGCTTAAGGTATAGATAGTGATATATAATATTAATAAGATAAAATAAATAATATTTCTATAAATAAATTTAAACTCAAATAATAAAAATTAATATAATATATATTATAAAATTTAAAATAAAATATATAATAAAACCAAATTCATTACATAATAAGCTATAAAAGAATTTTATTATATAATAAACTGCAAAAGCCAACAATCTTGTAGAAATCTGAATGTTTAAAAGGCACAGATAATAATTGTTATATCTTCATTATATGTAATGAATAATTAATATAATGAGTGTACTAAAGGTACTCAAATCGAGTGTCCTGTCTGTAACCAACGGCGGGTCATGGGATAGAGCCGTTGAAAATTTAGACCCAGCTGAGAAACTGCTCTCTCTCTGAGTCTTATATATAAGTTTGTTCCTAAACTTTCTAGAATGATTTCAAAATTCCTTTGTTTTTATAGATAATATATATGTTGATTTTTATGATAAATATATGTCTTTTCTTGAACGATAGTTAAAACATACTTTTAAATCTTGTATTCTCTAAAATATTCATATATACATATTATTTTTAATAAGAAATAACTAAAGAAGCGTCTAGCATCTATTCCATAAACTATTTTACGTTTGCATATAATTAAGTCTCTTAAATAGCCACTTAAATATCTCGATTATTAAGCATCCTAAGTCTTGTTTTATAGTTTTGTGTAAATCTCATGGTAGAGTGCCACCTATAAACCCCCCTTTGGCTATCGATATAGCTGTCCAGGATAAACAAAAAAAAAAAAAAACAAAAATAAAAAACAATAAAAATGTAAAAAGTTTGGTTGTTGAAATCCTTGATAATTTCTAAGACGAGCCATAGTATAGGAAAACAAATGTATATTGCCTTAAGTGAAGTGACCATATTACTGAAAAAAAAACAATTTAAAAAAAAGTTTTAGTGAGCGTGGTTACGATAGCTTTTGCGTGTGGGTTTTCTCTTTATTAACATATAGTCTATAATATGCAATATTCAGATAATTTAACAAAAGCTTAGTCTTTCTGTGCAAATAGATCCCATTTTTCATGACTATGATTACGCTGCATTATAGTTATTTTAAAAAAAAACATAAAAAAATTAAAAAAATAAAATAAAATAGAAGTAAATAATTATTGAAAATTGAATTAAAATAAAATAAAAAATACGAAGATGCCTAAGCCATACATATAAAAATTCACCTCCTCCTCTCTCTCGGTTAAGACCGGGAGTTATGTTAATGAGTGTAATATAGTTCTATAAGTACCTAGCAACAAAACGTGCTCATTTACACAGGATTCCGCACCCTCGTCCCAATCTCCTATTCGTATAAAGATAAAAAAATTCGAACTCTATTGTGGACAGAATCAAAGAACCACATACCGCTTACGACAGACCGTTTATCACACGATACTCCTCCACTCCTTTTTAAACTTTGTGGTGACATCACAGAAACAGAGATCTGCTATTTGCCATTCCAAAGTTAATTTGCGTAATATGATGACTTGGGTTACACACAACGATTACCGTTTTCAAACTTTAATGGGTGGGACCGATCCAAAGAATGTCGTAAATTATTGCTTCAGTCCTTTACCCTAGCTGATATTCTAGCATCCCACAAATGATATTCCATATATTATAGGAGACTGAGATTTTTCTTTCAAGACAGTGAATAATCTCCCTCTCTGCATCGATGAGTAAGCTTACGACTCCTCAAATTGAAATCCTCATATATACACAGTGTTGAGTATTCAAAAAAGCAGAAAAGAAAAACTCCCTTCAGGTTTACTTTGCAAGAGTCCTGATGTTATGCGATTAATAAAGACGTATGAATAAGGATTTGTCTTCTGCGAAAACAGTGCTCCTTTTTTGTCATGAAATTTTTATTTCCATTCCATTTCGCATACAAGAAAGTTTAAATGATCTCTGGCAGACGTATACAGTCTAGAAAATTACAAAAAAGTAGCAATAATTATATAGAACTTTATAGAATGACTACCGAAAACCCCACGAGGAGAAGGGGAGAGAATATTAGGGCGTGAATCATCTTCACAGCGAGAACAGTTCCCTAAACACACGAGAGAGGATCCACAGAGGAGAGTCGAATACAAAACAACAACAACAATTCCCGTATCAGAGAGGCTAGATAAAAAAGAGTTTCTTTCGAGAGATGGAAGTGACTTCTGTAAGAGTACTCTGCTGACCAACAATCGCAGGACAACTGCTGATTGAGATACTCTGGTCCAAACCTGATTCGTAATGCACAGAGGTAACAACCGTCATTTCAAAAAGAAGAAATGCTACCTTATGGGAACGTAAACAAATGGCAAACATGTAAATGCGGAATTTAGGCGATTAGTAACCTACCTCCAGATTTTACATAGAGCTTACACCTGTCTATATCTCGAGACATGTGTGGAGTCCTTAGTATTCTTGGTATTCCGCAAATGGAGAAAGTCGGCCAGCCCATGAGTCACATCCCCGAGGCAGGGAAACGCATCACATCCCCCCTCGAACAGGAGTTATAGGGTGGAGCGTAATATTTTAGATTTGAATTAGTACTACGATTTTAAAGTATTGTGATTTGCTGAAGTAAAATTTGGAGATATTCTTAAGTTTAATTTATTATAATAATAAAAATATAATATATTGGTAGTTTGGTATCTTCTCTGAATGATTGAATAATTAATAATAATTAAATTACTTTTATAAATATTACAATAATAATAATAATAATAATAATAATAATAAATATAAATAATAATAATAATAATAATAATAATGATAATTAATAATAATAATAATTTAATAATATAATAATATTATAATTAAGTGAATTGCATTTAATTTGCATTATATAATAATAATAATAATATATATAATAATAATAATAATATAATAATAATATAATAATAATATATAATAATGAATAATAATAATAATAATATATAATAATAATAATTTAATATAATAATATACTAGCTTTGAGTAATTTTTAGAGTATTCGAGCAAAGCGCTCCTATGCATGTACTAAGATCAAGATCCTCCTTACAACGTAGCTCTGAGTATCACGACTTTGATGAGATATCTATGTAACCCATACTCGATACCGCGTTGCCCTCTACCGGCGCACAAGAATGTTTAACGATCGATTGCTCCCACAGAGAAATCGTCATAAATAATATGTCTGTATTATAATGTAAGATGAAGTTCTTCCGAATTCTGCTGTACGTTGTGCATCAATTTAATAATATCAATATTCGATATTTAATAGTTAGTATCAATTGAGCATCCACATTAACTCCCTATGAAAGTTGTATTACGTGTACACTAATGTCGCATTATATTTTGGTACAAATTAATACCAATGCCAACATACTAACCGTACATGACACTCGTTTTTACTCCACCTTTAGAAATTTTTAACATATATAGATTTTTTTCTTCTATATAAGAGAACTTATTTTATGATATTGTTAATCAATCTAAATTTTGCCCTTTTTTCATGCCATATTCTATAACGTGGTGTGACCCAAAGATAATATTGTCTGTTGTCATTTTTTTGAAAATTTTTTTCATTATTAGTGTTAATATTAATTTTTTTTTTACATGTCAAATTGTCACTTAAACGCAGCCACAGCTTTTAAATAGTGTAGAAATTATGGTGAATTTATATAATCATTTCTATCGTAGATATTTAGATATGATATTCATTACTCTCTCTCAACTATTCTCTATATATATGCATGTAGACTCGTGATGAACATGTTTAGTAAATGACTATATCCTTATATTATAGATCTTTTAGAGTATTTTTATTTTTAAGACATTATATAGTTAAATGCATGGATTACCGGTAAATGTTTTTATAGGTTCTGGTAAGAGCTAACTTTTAAATGGTGGATGACTTTGTTCATGTAGAAATTTTATTGGCGGGAGAATCGATCCATGTGGTCTGGACCGAGTTCTAGTCTAGTATATAACTTAAGATAGAATATGGTGTGTTGTGTGGGTAGTTCACTTTGTGCTTTTTTATGTATTTGATTATAAATTTCATTTAGGAGTGAAGACCCGCGTTCCAACTGCTATCTTGAAGAATTAGCCTCACTTTTTCCTTATAAAACTAATATAAGCAGAGTTCCAATTTAAGTTAAACTCGTTCGTGATTCCTCATGAATTATTTCGAACAAACAAAAAGGATGCTATTAATTTAGTGATCATTATAAAGCATGACAATGTTTTTTTAAAGAATGTAATATTGGAACTCATCATCGCGATATCTGGAGTTTCTCCACTGAGCTCAAGCGTTTTTGGAAAAAATTGCAACAGCATCAGAGGAGTAAAAGTGGACGAATACGGTTCAGTATTTTAGAAAACAATCTGTGTGTCTTAAAAACATTGATGGTAATTTGACAACTAATTGTGTCGAATTATAGGAATGATATGTTTATGGGCTTCAGGGATACAAAGTACTTAAAAGTAAACTTGACGTCACGAACGCGTACTATCTGCTGCCTTTGGAAGAAGCCGATCAACAATATTTTAGTATTAGTCAATGCTCGGACAATTTTTATTTAGACATTTACTCAGAATGGAGATTTAAGAATTCAGGTTTCTAAATTTATCAATGAAAGTTTTTTAATCTATATTACTTCAAGGCATTCCCCGGTGTACACGTTGCCTAGTTATATATGCGTATTTTCATACGTAGTATTTTAGTATATTCGATTAGAGCAACCAAAGCATCTATGCAACAATCGGTTTTATTTTCAGTGTGTACTTAAACATAGTATTAGAATAAAATTTTTTAAAATTTGCCTTTAAATAAAAAAGATATGTAATGTTAATAATATTAATAAGGTTAACATTATTGGGTTTGACTTGACGAAGACAGGCGGCGCCCATTAACTGTTAAAAAAGCTTAAATGCAGACTTAAATTAGAATCTATACTTCTACTGCCTTACTCTAGCTCCTTTTTACCTTAAAAAGGACACGATTTCTCTGTCTCGTTTTGTGCAGAATTTTCATTTTATACGCCCAAAATTATGAGAAACACGTCTTTCAGTTTGTTTTACTTATGTTCATTATAGATTTTCTAGATCAGAATGTATATTAAATTATTAATCGATAATATAAATTTCTAGCTGTCTATTCTCCCGAGGCTGAGAAGTCTTTATTAGATATAAACAAAGTCATTTCATACACTACGGCCTCACCAACTCCATATGCTTCTCAGCAGAGTTGATCGTATTGCCGCTCTCAAATTTTATAATTTACTATAGCAAAGTCATCAGCTTCTTTTAATTACTCTTACAGATCGCTAAATAGAGATGTTTGTAACTTGAGGAATGGGACTCTCTATTTGGCATTATCTGCAGTATTTAGTGGCTTTATAAGTCAATCAGAAAATGATTATTTTGCCTAATAGTTAAATAATCCCGTATTTATTTTAGTCTTTGTTTAACGACAATATTTGCAAAGAAATTATTGTATAGGCTCATATGTTTATGCGGGATATACGAGCGATCTTTGTACGTTGCTCGTAGCGTTTGTGTATTGAAAAATAAAAATTCATGCTATTGACGAACTTAACAAACAATGGTTAGGCATCTAGACCAGTGAGTTGGGGAAACTCGCTAGTTTTATTGATCTATTTTATCCTGAAGCCAAATTACGAATAAAGTCATAGTTACTTATTTTGAATACACGATATTGGATACTTGTTACATATATATATTAATGTATATCCTCAAACCTTTTCAATGCCATTAATTTTAATTTTATTACTTGCAAATTAGTATTCTCAAGATTTGAGTTAGGAGAAGATGCAAAGGTCCAAATTATGTTATTGTTTAGATGTAATCTAGAATTATTTTTCAAATCATTTTACTAATATTCAGTGTCCACTCAACCTTGGAATTCACATCAACTTCCGCCAATGAGCAAATCATCTAGTGAGATTCTATTAGAAGTTGACGTTTAGCTTATTAACGTTTGGTACTATGAATATATTTGTTTCGAACCCTGATGGATTCTGTTCTGTTTCATATAGGGCTGAGGATGTCGGCCATATTTGGAAATGCGCACCAAAAGATGAATTAATTTACCAGTAATAAATATGATAAATCTAAAAGCCACTTTTTAAGTATTGGCAAGAATAATGGTATAAAAAAAAATTAGACAGCACCAACAGTCAGATAAATACCTTAGTGATATGATGCGCAAGAGAGAGAAAACAACCTTTGAGAGTTAATAAGCAGAAATTATACATAATTTCCATATAAACAAAAAATGAGAGTAGAATTATGGTTTCGGATGTTACTCTTTAAAACTATTTGCGCGTTTTGCTGCCGGAACAAAGATGTTGCAGAAAACGTAATCAGCGACTACCACAAATAAAGGACCATGGTGATGTTGAATAGAGACCACTCTTAGCATAAAAAATGAAGTTTGTTCCGCATAATTGCAAAGAAGTATAAGAACTGGTAATAACCAAGCAAGTTGAGTAAATTAAAACCTCTAATTGAAAATCTCTAAAGGGGATAGGTCAACATTTTGGTGTATTAAGTCCCTGATTACGGTGTTTTTTAAAGACAGATAATCGATAAGATAGCTTGAACGTCATGTTGGACATACTTTAAGAATTATTTCTTATCATGCCGAAGGATGCAAATACCTTACTTACCTTGCATTCACCGCACAGTAAGTACTTGTTCGCTGTGCCTCTTAAATAAATAAATTGGGGGGGAGAAATATTGAATGCTTTCATTCACGAAGCTATTTCCGTTCTGTGGAATTCCTTCCTGTCCTTTTTAGGGATTTAGGTGCGAATTTCACTAGTCGCATGGTTCGAGGAAGTTCTGCAGCCGTGAACTGGCAGCACCGGACTACGTGTAGCTCAAACCCAAGATTTAATGGCCTCCTGGAGGTAAGTTCATAGAATTTGGGTGGCTTGTTTCTGGGGTGTATGTTGCAAAGCATATATTTAGATAGCCCTCCGACTTGGTCTCGAGCCTCTTACTATCCGTGTTGTTCACCTGGACTCGCGGCATAACAAAGAGACGTCTCAGCCCCGCAAACTTGATGTTTGGCCAAAAATAGCAAATACCTAGTGATTTAGAGTTGCATCCTGTCTTCGGAAACGCCCAATAGATATCATGCATATATGTTAAAAGTTAGCCGCCCTTTTAGGCGCAGCCGCTGGCTCCACAAACCAATTATAAAAATCGACACTTCTTTTCCTAAAGGGTTACATGAGCAATAAATTTGTCGTGGTGCGGCAGACACAGTTTAATGTCCGGCAAACTAGCTCCCCGCGAGTCGTGCCCGTTTAAGTATAAAATAAAACAGCGGTTTCATAGTACAAAAAATGGGAAGCCTCATTTAGAAAATTAAGGAACGTTCGCATATATTATAACACTAATTTAGAAAGAGAAAATACACTTAAAAAAAAAAGAAAAAAAAAAAAAATTAATAAATAAAAAAATTAAAATACATAAATCCGTTTCTTTCAGATTAAAAACGCCTAATGTAAAGTGTTACATAAAAATGAAGAGTGCCTCCAGTAGGAGAGCTATTATTCTAGGTGAAAATTATTGTTTTCTCTAACTTTAGTAGCCACTTTCTTCTCTATCCTAAAACTTTAAAAAATGTCAGAAGGGCGTGTTACAGGCAACTTTTAAGATCACCATTATGTACCGAAATCGTTACAGAGTATAAATTTTAAAGGGTTATATGTCAGGCACCTTGTAGAAATGCCTGTGTATAAAGCCGAAAGAATTGTCTTTCTTTATTTTTGCATTAGGTTCATAATAGGCTCACCGAAGTTTGCGCTGTTGAACCAAATCGGCCGCGTGACCAGATGGAATAGAGAACATTAGAAAATAGAACCCAGGCTATCCTAACAGCCTTTCGTCTCTCCGGGAATTATATTAATTTGTTTTAGTTATCAATGACACATTTAAAGATTAATTGATATGTGAGAATAAAATCTTTTGGAACATTATGTGTGTAAAATCACTTAAATAACGGGTCTTGTAAAATAGAATCATTAGATTAGTAATTAATAAAAATAACTAAAGAATCGTTTCGCTATTCCAAACTATTTTATTTGTTTGCTACTATTCAAAATGAATATATTTGTTACAAAGGTTATTTTAAATTAATATAGATCTTACCACGTCTTTGGCTCATATATTTTAGAACTATTTGTGTAATATAATTATATTATAAAGTATATCTACACTAAATATTATTACTATTATTCAATAATAGGAAAAGCAGATAATATATTAAGTGGAGATAAAGCCAAAGGTATATAATATATTATATAATATCAATATATATATATATATAATATATATATACGTATATATATATATATATATGTTTGTTTTTGTGAAACCTTTATTTTTAATATAATAGGATGACTAAAAACGAAATAAGAGCGATAAGTTAATAATTTCTTTTAACGTTTCGAGTCGCTCGTGACTCATCCTCAGAAGGCTGAAAATTATTTACATATATTACAAAAAATGTAAATTTTTATAAACACTTCCATTGGAATATAAAATTTAAAAAATCTGCTAAAAATTTGTTGGGGAAGTATATATTATATATATATATATATAATAATATATACTATATATATATATATTATAGTTATATATTATAGTATATTATATATATAATATATTATTATATGATGCCATTGCTATGAACCCCTAAGAAGATATAAAAAGGAAAAATTAATAATATTTCCCAATAATAGAAAAAGCGGTATTTTGGCAACTTTTTCTCTCGAGAACTGCAGCTTCATGTCTTCAGTCAATCAGAGCCTGTACTTTTTACTAATATATAATATGGAGTTATTAAAATATATAAATCATTAGATATCATAACAAAAATCAGTCGAAAATTCTGCTCGTAAACTGTCCCTGACCTATATAAAGATATATTATTTTATTTGTTAGATTTTATAGTTATCTAGTTACATGCCTGAACTTGGGTTATTCGTACCTATATATTATATTTATAATATATTTAAATATATATATATATATATAATATTTATATATATATATATTTAGGTATATGATATTATATATATATATAGTATTTTATATATATATATTATACTATATATATAATGGAAAATGCACAATTAGTGAATGGAAAAATTAGAACCAAGACTAAAATTTAAAGATTAAATTACAATCGCGCACAATGGGAATAAGTAAGATAAGATTAACATACAATAAATAAATAATAATAGTTCACACCTAATAGAGATCCGAGTTAGAAACTGAACAAGAAGGTTAAAATCATAGAGGTGTCTAGCAAACAACAAAATATGTAGTGTGGTTAATTTGGTGAATGGTTGAAATCCAGATATAAGAGATATACGAAAAAATACGGATATGTAGAGGAATTCACTTATAAATAAATAAAATAAAGCATATTCTATAACATCTACAGTCATGATTGTTTAAAACTATATATATATATTAATTATCATATAATTATATCTATAATATATGTATATATATAATATTATAATAATATATGATATATTATAGTATATATATACTATAGCTATACTTAATATATAAAATATATAGTTGATATATAAAGGTATATCTATAATATATTATATAGTATTTTTCTATATTTGAATCAGTTCATTATTTTGCTGAAAAAATTCTTAAGTCAAAAAAATCTTCCTAAGTAGGAAATTAGTTAATTAAGTTACGATCTATTTTTTCAAGAAAATTCTTTTATGAGCAAGCTCTCTTGGCTATTAAAGTTCCAGGAAGCTTTGCCCATCTAAAGGGAATTTCTTAAAAAACTGGAACTTAACTTTTTTGTTTCTGAACTAGAAATGGTTTGGAACGTGTGAAAATGGTGCCAGGAAATATGAACTGTGATCTCAAAATTGAGGAACCTTGTCCAGTGTAGATATATACCTATGATAGGATTAATAGATTAGGTCTATGGCAGGTGTTTCAATAATTTTAGAACAATTGTATATACTTATTTCGTCACATAATAATGTAAAGATTTGAACTGAGATATTTACGGAATTAAAGAATAGTAAGTGATAAATAGATATTTTACGATATATGTAATACATTAAATTGACGATTTGATATAAAGCAGTGATTTCCGACCAATTAGAGCTTTCGAGCCGGTTGGGGTGGCGGCATGGCCTTACCGGAACACTTGTGTTCTTTTAATAATTTCTCCATTCCCTTTCTTGACATCTAACTCTTTTCTTTTTTTTTGAATATTTTAATATATGACTATATGTGTTGGATTATTGTAGACTAGTTTATTGACTACTATAGATAGATATAGCTATATATACCTACATGTTATATATTTAGTTTTTGATAAATCTTCTAAATATGCACACTCGACTATAAGTAATATTCTAATAAGATATAATATTTTCATTGATTTTTATGCTAATTAAGGCAAGCTTCAGTCCAATTTAAAGTGTTTTTGAATAACTATTAAACCAGTTCTTTTTAATACTTTCGTTTTATATTCTCTCTTACTTGCGCATAACTTAATAATTGAAAAAGCGTTCATTCTTTTCTTTTCGATATTTGCAGAGAAACGAACTTTGGGTGAATACTTATTTTTTTCAATTTTCGTTTTATTTGAATAAGAATTTCTTGTTTTGACAATTTAACGTCAAAAATTAATATTAATCAGTATATATATTAGAATTTAATTGAATTAATTAATTATAGTGATTATTTAATATATAATTAATGATTTTTATACTAATTATTATATATATATTAATAATATATATAATAATTTCTTATATATTATTAGTTTATAGCTTTCGAATTAGTAGTATTTATTATTATTCTTGTTTTATATATGGATGTAAGTTTAGTTTTATTTTTTCCTGCTTGTATTATTATATAATTATAAGGATAATAATACATATTAATATAATATATATACTTATTTATTTTTATATTTTTATACTATATTAGTAGCTATTATTAGGTCCTAATCTTTATATATTATATATAATTAGATATTAATTATATATTAATATATATTTTTTATATTATGGTATAGGGTTAAGTTAGATTATTCATTCTTATATATATATATATATATAGGTCACGTTTTATGGTTTAAATTAACTAAGTAAATAAGACATAGTTGTAGGAGTGGGTCTGAGACAAGCTTGTGCTATGTCTCATGTTGTGTTTATATATCTTTATAGATTAGTGTGTTAAGATATGAAATAGATTTGAGATAAATGGAGCTGATATGATCTGGATTATGAAGATAATTTGGTGCATTAAAGCGCGTCCTCACTTTTGCCGACACGTCTCCTCGTTGTTATTGTCTTGGGATCACAAAGAAAACTGTTTATGATTTTGGTGCTTTGAGTTTGAAACGAGTGATGCTGTGCAAGGTGAAGGATAATTTAAAAGTCACTTAATTCAGCCTAAAAGTAAAGTGATTGAATTTAGTGCAAACCAAATGGACGACTATTCTTGAACGCAGGTTGTTATTATATAGTGTGTGTAGTTTCATAGGGAAAAGACCATAGAGAGAACAATCCGAGTATAGATCTCGGCGCGAGTTCGAATCTCAGGAGCACGTAGCCGAGTATCTGATTTTTATTTTTCGAAGTATAAACTTCCAATTGAATGGTCGGGAAATATATTTTCAAATAGTGCAGAAACCTTTTCGTGATTCCGATGCTGATTAGACCGAACGTTGTTAGCTGAGCCTCGAAATCCGTGAGGACCTGGGCCGGAGCCGAGCGGAGTCGAGCCTCACGAGCCGGAGGCGGAGACTGGATCGCTGTAGATTTTCAAATATACTTTAGGTGAAAAATTTAATGCTAGAATATAAGACCAGATTTACTAGAACTACTTATTCAAATAGTACAGAAAACTTAGATCTGATCTCGGCAGTCGTAAGTCTGAAGCGAAGGCTGAGAGCCGGAGCCGGACCACGACCACGGAGCCGGAGCGGATACTGGAGTAATGAGGTTTTTTTTTCAAACAAGTAAATTTTCAGGTGATAAAAATTATTAATGCTCAGAATGTATCTGTACTGAACGATTTTAAAATCGATGAGCAGATCCTTAGTCATCCAGTGATTCCGGTGATCCGGAGTCGTGCCTGATCCGATTCATAGTAGGAGTGCCAAGTCCAAGCCTCGGCGTCGCTCTGTATTTTATTTATTTAGCATCTAGTCCAAACGTAATGCCCTTAATGGTATGATGTCAGAAGAAAGTGCTGAAAAGGATTTTCTAATGTTTCTAGATTTAAATTCTTAAGTAAAATTGCCTTTTGAAACTAAGCTTTGAGATACGTTCTTTGTTAGTATTTAAAGAATATTACATTCCTGATGTTGATGCTAAAATGTTGCTAGAAGTGTATCCTGTTCAAGCTGCTCTGTTAAAGGAAACCTGTCAATTCTGTCCTAGAGAATATTAGCTTATCACTGTTCTTCTTAACAGTTAAAATACAAGATTTCTTAAAGACATTTTATATAAAATGACTTTTCTAATAATGTTATTTAACATATTAAATGATTTGTACTACGATCATTTAAGGTGTTTAAATTTTTCTTTTAAAGTCTACACATAAAT
>JABUQX010105808.1:0-32500 GCA_015478945.1 Trachelipus rathkii | reverse complement strand
GTTCTTTGTTAGGTTATTGTGATGTGTATAGTGATAGTTGAGTGATGTGTGGGTGGTAGTTATGTGATTATTAGTGAGTTGTGATATAGTGTGTATAGTGTTAGACACCACTTAAAACTGCTCAAGTAAGTAATAATCTCTAAAACTTTACATAAATAAAGTATAGCAAAAATTTTAATATATATTATTTATTATATTATTTATATTTTTTCTGCTTAATAAATAAATATATTCATATATGTATACCCCTTAATTTTAGGTAGTAGGTTTTAATGACAAATTATAGTAATAAATATAATTAATATTAATTAATATATTATTATATATATATATTATATATATATAATATTAAATTATATATATATATATATTAATATATAATTATTAATTATTATATGATTCATTTACTTAATATATATATATTTAATTAATATATTATATTATATTTATACTATATTGATATATATATTAATAATAGTTATATTAAGATGTTTATATTATATATATTAATATTATATAGTTAATATATATATATATAGTATATTAATAATATAATATATATATTTCATTAATATATATACTATATATATAAATATTAGTATTATAATATATATATATACGTATATTTATATATTAATATATACATATATTAATATTGAATTAATATTAATATACTTTATAATTATATATATATATATAAAATATATAATATTATATTATTATATAATACTATTTATATTATATTAAATATATTAATATTATTAATTAATTATGTATATATATATTACTATGTTAATAATATATATATATAGTTATTAATAATATATAAATTAATATATAATATATTTAATTATAGATATATTAATAATATTATATTAGTTATATATTAATATATATATATATGATATACTTAATAATATTAATATTTATATATCAATATATAATATATATATATATTTTATATATTAAGTATATCTATATACTATATTATATATAATATATTATACTATACTATACTATATATATTATATATCATATATATATAATACTAATACGTTAAAATGAATTCTTATTTTTAACCTTTACTATAAACTTACAATGATATTATATATATATATATATATATATTAGTAAGTAAGGAGAGCCGTTAGAATTACTATAAGGTAATAGTTTTTATTTGTTATTATATAATTATAATAATAATATCATATTATATTATATATATATATATATTAATTAATATATATATAAATATAGATATATAATATTTATATTATATATATATATTTTAATATAGTATATATAAATATATATATATATATATATATAATTATATATATAATCATTTATATCAATATATTTAGATGGGCTCCTCAAATAAGAATTCCATTCCTATATTAGCTATATTTAAAATATTTTATATCTGAGTTATTATAATCTAGAACACACACACAAAGATTAAGAAGAAATTTATAATTTGAGTAATATATGTAACTTTAGTATTATAATACTTAGTTGGTAACGTAAAAATTTGATAGATATATATTTTAATATTTATTTTTAACTAGAATATAAATTTAACTTATAATGAACTCATAATCTATTTATTGCTCAATACATTATAGGACATGATATATATAAAATCTAAACCTGACTTTGAAACTTAGGCTAGTATTACATTTAGAGACGTACACGGACACACTCAACATTTGTATCTTTTATATCGTATCTAAACTTTAATCAAGTAGTAAGAGGAAGCCTAAGTATTGATCTAGTATGGCCATATAAAAAATAGCATATAAAGCTTCTAAGGAGCAACAGATCTTTTTTTACATTTATATTATTTCTTCTAGAAGATGTTATGATTATATACAATAGAATAAAAAATGAAAGTATTTTGTTGATAGTTAAATAATTCCCTTCTCATAGCTACAAAAATTCTAAAGACCTGATTGGTTTTAGGATATATTAAGACAAAGGTAAAAATTTGAGATATGAAGAGGAGTAAATCGATATTCTATTTGAAAAATGAAAATCAGATATAATAGTGTCTCATAAAAAAAAAAGATCTCATACTCTCTCTAGCAATGTCTGTTATGAGGATAATTTTGGAGCTATGGATAAACTTTGCCTACATGGTTTTAATATATTAATTGTTTTTTTTATATTATTGTTAATAATGCTGAAAAATTAATCAATAAACTATTATATTGATATAAAATTTTTTTTAATCTGAATCTGAAACTATTGAACTCATTTATTATTTTAACTTTATTTATCTGACAATTCAGTTTAATATTCTGCTCGAAAATTTTGAGAAATTAAGTAGCTAAAAATATCTGATGTACCACTCATCATTTTAAATAATATCATTATATATATTATTAATATAATTATATAGATAATATATATATATAATATTATTATTAATTAATATAATATATTATATATACTGATAATTATATATATATATTAATATAATATATTATTTATAAATATAATTTAATATATATATTATATTATATATATATATAGTATATATATTAAACGCAAATTTATACATTCGAGAAGTAAAAATAAGTTAAAGATTTTAGTATAAATGATCATTATTTACCATATACCGAAGGGTTATAAATTTACATTGTGTATTAATTTTTACAAAAATATATAAATATTAATTAATAAGATCATAAAGATAATATAATATCGCAGCAGCATGAATCTCGCTAATAGATAAACAGGAAATTTATAAATATGAATGCCATATATAAAAGAGAAACATTTAGTAAATATTCAGGTATTTATAGGAAGAGATATCGACTTGAGATTATTTTTTATCAAAGTAAAAATTAATATTTACATAGTGAAAGAGGTTTTAGAGTCATGAAGCGCTTTATTTTATAAGACCTATACCTAGACCGGTCTTAACAGTATAAATTATTTGTCAAAGATGTCTACTTTACAAAAGGAATTCTCGCATTATAACGTAAATAGTATAAATATTCACTATATATTTCTTCATGAATAATCCTATATTCTCTAAAAATACAATTATGCCTACTATAAACCAAATACAACCTTATCACCATACTAACCTAATATTAATATATAAATGATTGATAACAGCAGCGATTAATACTATACTTATACTAAAGTAAGTTCCAAAAGGATATCCTCATATAAATTTGTTACTAGTTTTAGGTCAAGAACTCAATAATATAAATCATAAAACCCCTCATGAGAAAAATTAAAGCTAATATGTGACATATAAAAATGTAACTCAATTTTACTTTTATCTAATCGGTATAATTATGCGTTGAACTTGCACAGATCCCTTACCAGATAACACACATCTCATCTAGGCCTCTCTGTTGACGGTTAAATGGCTGCGAGGCCATTTCATCACGCAAGTAACTCTCTCTCAGACTTATCTCTCAAAAAGATTAAAAGACACTGTAATTCATAATCGAAGGGGCTAGCGACAGAGTCATAATCAACGGTGAAGCCGAACAAAACCCTGGAAAATCAGAAACATTAAGACACTTTTATATGTACTATCCATAAAAAGTGAACAATAGCGCATTCCCACTGTATGTAAGACAAGATTTCTCGGAACCTCTATAATGGAGAATTCAGATCAGCTATGTTATAATACATATTGTCATTATTGAGAGAAATGGGGAAATGGCAGGAAAATTTGGGAGAGAAATCGAGAAAAATCTCCGAGCGACAAATAGGTGTTGTGAATATTGGTACAATGAGAAAAATTGTGCAGCATAACTAGGTAGACAAGATTGAGAAATACAGTTGTCATTCACGGAAAGGTAGAATTTGATCTTATAATGCATAACTGAAAATACCTTGATGTGATGACGTGACGAAAGGGAAAACTGGTCGTTAGATTGTGATGGAACTAACTGGAGTAATTTCAATAAAAATAAATAAATAAAAAACAACTTATCAACAGAGTTTTGTAGTGTATATATAAATGTGGGAAGAATGAAGATGATGACAGATAATTTGAGAGTATAGGATGGTATTAATATTGATTATGATATATAATATAGTATAAACATATTAGTATAGGTCGTTGATGAATTAAGGGTTAAGTGTAGTATATAATCTGAGTGAGAATAAGTCAGGAATAATGACATTAGTCAATGAGCAATTGTATAGTGTTCGTCTGTGCGTGTATCCAGTCCACTCTCTTAGTTGCTCCAAGGTATACTATGATTGCATATATATAGGTAGTTGAATTGGTTAAAAATATAATATAATATACTATATAGTATATATATATATATATATATATATATATATATATATATCTATATATATATATATATATATATATATATATAGATTATTCTATTATATATATATATATAGATATATATGGTGGTATATAGTATAGTATAATATAACGATTATACTATAGATGCATGAACTTGCAAGATGAAAGGGAAAGAACATATACCTGTTATTCAGTGTGTATTATGCACCGCATAAGCAGGGGCACATAATTGAATGAAGAAAAAGAGAGTTTTTTGGAAATATTAATGGAATAAATAGGGGATATATGTGGATAGATAGGGTTGAGTATATAGAAGTAGTGATAAAAGAAGAATTATTTGTGTTGATGAAGGAGAGCTCTTATTATAGCGAAATGATGGAAAGTTGCAGGGTTTAATGAAATAAGTGGAGAGGATATTTTGGGATGAAAATTGTGAGGAATTCAGGAAAGTGGAGACGTTTTTTAGCTGATATATAGTGATTTGCTTTGAAGGTTTCTAGAAGATCGGTTTTAATTAAGCCAAACTCTATCTAAATTACATTCTCAACATACAAAAGATTCATAACTAGGTTTTGTGCAAGGCTATTAAGATGGTAATAATATTAGTCAAACTCAAATATACAAGAAAATAAAAATAACTTAGACTAGATCCTCGACCATATATATGTATATATTTTATTATCTCAATGAAATACAGATAATGGAAGAGAATTTCATTTTATACAAATTAAGAGTCAAAATGACCATTGTCTATATGATGGAGTATGTTTACTTCATGTTTTACGTAAGACTCAGCTAATGATTGTTAGATCTTTGTTGATCAGTAGATATTTCAAAAATGAAGATTGAAGGCGGATAGATAAGTAGTCTGCAGGTATGGGTAAGGACGATAGATATACTATATAATAGTAGTGTGCTTTAGATTAAATTGATAAGGTATAGATATTAAACATAGTGAAAATAAGTATAGCAAAAATAATGATAAGCAATATATTTGATTATATGTAAAAATGGAACAGAATAGATTAGAATGCTAGATAGCTGAATAGTGTAGTAATGACATTTCTCGAAATGTACTTTGATAGACAATTTAGGCAGCATGATGAGAAAATTATCTCTTTAGGATAAAGAGAAACGGAATAATATATAAAATGAATAAGTAATATTAACGCTCTGAATCTGTATTGGAATATGTAAGTAATGATAGTCTAAAAGGAGCGGCGAAGTTTTTAAAGTTCTCGCATAATTATCGACCTCTAAGTGTGATATTTAAGAAGACATAAACGTAGCTCAACAGTCATAAGAGACTCTGTGGTACTGATTATAGTAGTGGCTAATAATAATATACTCTGGCTGGGGAAGAATGTGTTGAAGTAGAGACGAGCAAAGATGATACAGAATATAGTATAGTGATTATACAATAATCATTAAATCGTATATATGATATAAGTTAGGAGCGTTTTACTGAGGTGGTATGTGATACCTCTGAGCAGGAGTTTAGGGTGAATATAAATATTCTTTACCGTATATTCTGCTCCATAAAGACTTATCGGAATCAGAAGAACAAAATAGCCAGCATCAAAGGATGAAAAGGGAGAGGTAGTTACTAAAAGACCAGAAGATAAAATTTAAGAGAGTGGAAGAGTAAATTAATTTGTGAAAGTGAGTAACTATGTAGTAATATAGTTAATAGGAAGGTCAGCGAGAATGGATAAATTCGATATATAGTATATGATAATATTAATTATATAATTATAATATTATAATTATAATATAATATTAATATATATATTAATATATATAATATAATTAAATATATATTAATATATATTCTATAATATATACTATAATATAATATATATTATATATATATATATAATTTATTATAATATATAATACTATATTATATACTAATATTTATTTAATATATACGTTAATTATAATATATTATATATTATATATATATATATATATATAATATGTATACTTATATATAATATAATATATATTTATTATATTATATATAATGATATTATATAGTAGTTAATTATTATATATAATATATATGGTATATATATTAATATATATATATATATATATATATATCAATATACTTATATATATATATATAATAATGATATATATATATATTATTAATATAGATATATTATTAATTACTATATATATATATAAGTATATGTATTATATATATATTACTTAATATATATATATATATATATATATATAATATATTATATATTAATATTATTTATACTATTATATAGTTATATATAGTATATAATATATATATATATATAATTATATATATATATATTATTATATATATATATATATATAGTACTATATTATTATATATATATATTAATTATATATTTGATATATAGAAGGGCCACTAGATAGCGATTATTATGGTTTACCCATGTAATAATACTGAAAATTTTTATACATTTATTGGAAATGTCCAACTCGATAAAAGTAAAAATGTTATTGTGAAGACAAATTAATAAAATTGTGTCACTGAAGCTTCCGTACTCTTAAATAAGCAATAATAATTGAGGTAGGGTAATTAATTGAAATAACTATGTGAAATTAATAATAATGTTGATATAATAAATGAATACTATTTTACAATAATCTGAAAGACCATGATTTGAAAAACTAAAGGCTAAATCAGATAAATCAAGTTGTATATAATCTATCTATATATAATATAATAATTTTATTTATCAAACCTCAAAATAATATTAATAATAATAATGAGTGATATCATTCCTTATATTATTAATTTAATTACTCAAATAATAATAATTAAGTAAATATGAATTTAAATCTCATTCAAATGAAGGTAAATCAAGAAATACAAGGACTTAATAAGTAAAATATATAAAGTAACATAAATATTTTGAAGTAAAAATAAACTACTTGTAGTTTTGAAAGATAATATTAATTTTTAAAATAGTAAAATAGGTTTATAATAATAATGGTTCGAAGCAAATAATCATTATAATAATTGAGATTTAAATTAAAATGATCAAAATTATACTCATTGAGTGAAATCATTAAAAAAAAAAAATAAATTCTATATGAATAATAATTAATAAAATATGCAAAATATATCTTAATAATAAAATATAAACGTGTTCTATTACTTTTCAAATAATTAGTAGCTATAAGATAAATAAACTATTATTAATATTTTATATTCAATAAGAATAAAATAAAATATATGATAGAGGAAAAAGATAAAGATAATTTAAAATATGAGTGCGGAAAATAGAATTTGAGTAATTAAATAACTCTCAATAAAATGAATAAAAAATAGAATATTCTAGTTGTTTCCAATTTATTAGAAAGATATAATCAATATATGTCATATCTAAATGAATAGAATAAATAAATAAGAAATATAATATTAAAAAATGAAATAAATCTATATACATAATAGATAATTTTTCTTTCTGCTAACTAAATCGTCGTTCGTCATTCTAATTCTTAAGCTTCTTCTCTCTTCTCTCTCTCTCTTCCTCTCTATCTTCTATTTTCATTATTATCTATTCTATTATTTCACTTTATTTATTTACTTTTTATTATTCTTTCTCTTCTCTTCTCTTTATCTTATATTATTCTTTTATTTATTATTAATTCATTATTTCATTATTATTGCCTCTTGACTTTCATTCTCTCTGCTTTTTCTACTCATCTTATTACTCTTTTATCTCTCTTTCTCTCTTTATTCTTTTATTCACTTATCCTCTTTATTATTTATTTTTATTAATTTATATATAATTCTATTCTTATCTCAGATAGTCAGTATATGTATAAGATTCAGTAAATTGGGCAAACCTATTTGTCATGGCACATAAAAAGTGAGTTCTAAATATTTGCATTAGGAGTTAATAATATTATTATTGATTACGTAAATATTTTATTTATTATATATTTATTATTTTCCACATAATTCTTATTTTATAATTATCCCTACACCTTCTATTACTTTACTCTTTCATATTTATTTCATATTAATCTTATTTTTATATGCATTCATTTATCATCTCATTTCTTTATCGATTCTTCTCATATTCTTCTCGCACCTAACATCTCATCTATTATCATCTCTATATCTATTCTTCTCATCTATCCTTTCTTCTCTACTTTATCTTATCTATTCACTTTCTTTCTCTTATCTATTTGCTTCTCTCTGCTACTCTCTCATTTATTTTATCTCATTTCATGTAGTCTTACTTCATCATTTCATCATTGATTATCTTCTCTTTCTTCTCATTTATTATTTATTATTTACTTATTTACTTCTTCTTTCTTCTCTCTCTATAATCATCTATCTTCAACTTCATCATCTGGTAACATATTCCATGTCATTATTATGTATTCATTCATTGTTATTACTATTTCTTCACTATTAGTAGATCTGTTATTATTCTCTAATATCTCCTCATTCATCAACTACACTCAAAATTATATATATATTATTTTCCCATTTATATATTATTTTATTCCTGTCACTCTGGACACATCTGCAGAATGACAGAATTAATAATTCATCTGTAACTTACTTAATATATAAGATTTAATTATTTTTATAGATTCTCAAACTTATTATGATTGATTGATTGATTGATTATATATTTATTGATTATTATTATTATTAATTATTATTAATTATTATTTATTATTATTATTTTATTATATTATTATTATTATTATATTCTAGTAAACTCCGTTGAGCATCTCAATCAATCAATTAGCACTATTTCACATAATGAGATAATTATTCTAATTTATATTATTGATTTATTTGATAGTGATTGATGAATATGTACTTAATTTAATAGTTAATCATATTGAATATTATATATTAATCTCTTATAGTATTATCATATTCACCTTTTTATTATATATTATATATTAGTAAATTATATAATTTATATTATTTTATTTTTATTTACTTATTTCTTATTATTTATTTTTTCTATTATTTATTTTATATTATATAATTATATATTTTTTATTATTTATATTGTTATTTTATTATATTATTTTATTAAATATATTTATATTATTTATTTTATATTTTGTGTTGTTTATTTATTAGTATTTTATCATATTTTTTTATATATATTTATTATTTATTATTATTTACCAATTTTAGATTTTCTTAATTTTATTTTACTTTATTTATTTATTTTTATTCTATATATTATATTTATTTATATATATTATTAATTATGTAATAAATAAGGTCACTTATTAATTTATTTTAAAAAGAAATTAGTATATTATAATTTTAGTTAAAGACTTTATTTATTATTATATTATTTATATTTTATTTATTTTTAATATTTTTTATTGTTTATTTGATTTTTATTTAATATTTTTTAATTTTTATATATTATTATTTTTAACATTTTAAATATATTATTCATTTTTTTATCGTTTATTATTTTAAGGAATTTATTTTATAAATTATTCATTTATTATTATCATCTTCTGTTTATATGTATTTATTAAACTGTCTAATTATTTACTTTTTTTTATACTTCTTAAGTAGATAGTCCACGGAGAATTAATTTAACTTATTTTTATTTATTTATTATTATTAATTTATTTTTATATATTAATTTATTTAATTTTAAATTATTAATTTATTTAATTTAATTATATGATTTGAATATAATAATGATACGATTATTAATTTATATTTATTTTTATTATTAATTTATTAATTATTTATTCTTATATTTATATTATATTATATGCTAATATTTATATTTTAATTTATTTATTCATATTATTTATTTTTTTTATTAATTTATATTATATTTAATTTATTTTATTTATTATTTATTATTTATATTTATTACTATTATTATGTGAGTTTTTATATTATTAAATTTATTATTTATTTATTTATATATATTAATTTATATATTATTATAATATTAATATTATTAATATTATTATATTAATTATATGTTATTTATTTATTTATTATTAATTTTATATTTTAATTATATAAATTATTATATATGTTATTATTATTATTAGTATTATTATTATTTTATTATTCATTAATTATTACTTAATAACTAGGCCAATTTATTTCATTAATATTATTATTATTATATCTATTAATTAATTAAATAAATACATTCATTTCTTATATATCATAATTGTTGAATATATTCTATTTAAACTATGATTTTAGAGACTCTATCAAATTTAATCCAATTATACCTATATTATATGAACATAATTTAATATATTCATATTTTATTCTGAACTTTTGATCTATGAATCTGATTTACAAACATTAATTTATTTTAATTTATTATTAATTTATAATATATATATATTTTTTTGATTGCATCAGCTCACTTGCATAATAGGACTTGTCCAGCAGTAGGAGTATGAACCTTGTACAAGATTAATATTCCTTCCCGTTGAAAAGAAGAGGGATCCTTACTTACTCTAAAATATTGTATATATTAATCTTTAAGTAACGTTATTCTGTTCTATCCTTATTACTTATCTTCTCGTTTGCCTTTTATGATTGTTAACATTTACCTCCGCCACCTGATCCGAATTACCATATACTCTATTCCTCGTTACTTCCTATACTTAGAACTCTCCTCCATCTGGTCTTACCAATTCACTATATCATCTCTTTACATAAAATACTCTTATCACATCTTAGACACTTCATAATGTCCAATTAGTTGCTTCCGTTTGTTTAGTTTTTATGATAAATCTTATCTATTACATTGGATATTCTCTACTACGTGCTATTTCCACAAAATCAGAGTTCCACTCCTCCAGATTACTCTTCTCTCCTCACTCAAGACTTGCCATCCTACTCTCTTAATTGAGAATCTTACTTCAACGATATTGCACTCTAAATGATATCTAGCAACTCTCATATATCTTAAGTCAGGTTTAACTTCTGTATCTGCTTATTTTATTTTGTATATCCGTATTCATTGTCTCAGTATATTTCTGCTTGTTTATTTAAAATATACAACTCAGATAAATCGTGTCTCAGAATTGTTTTGTATATATATTAAAATATTTTAAACTTAAATTTATAGGAGTAATAAATATATTATTATCCCTTTTTCCTTTATAAGTATAACAGGGTCTAAAACATTCCCTAACTATAGTTACCTTAGTATTGAGAATAATCTCTCAATTCTCTCCCTTATTTAAACTCTGTATATATCATAGTATGTCAATCCTATTGAATTCATCATAAAATACCACTCAGCCCCAAATACTTATACTATAATCATATATTCTCACTTGCTTTAATACCTAATTGTTAATCTTCTTATGTTTATAATCATAAACCATCAAACTTGGAATTTAAATCGGTATACGCCTAATTGATCATTTCCGTTATCCTCTGTTATTATTATTTCTATCAATTTGCTCGATCTCTAAATAGATTTTATACTCAAAAGTAACTCTCTTCATTCGTTCCTAAAGACCTTCTATCAACTCTAGGTTTCTTTGACATTGATCTTGACCAACTTACCTTTTACATGTTTTATCTCACTTTATTTGCATTATTATTCGATTGCTATCATTCATCTCGTGTACATTACATAAACCATGTTTAAGTTGTCTAAAGACTCTCAAAATTGGTGACAATACACTAATCCATTGTCTTATCCTTTTGTATTTTACACTTAATAATCTACTTCTCTTCTATTACTGTAGACTATTAAACCGTATATATTATTTAATTATAATTAGAATGATTCAAGTAAATATACATATTGTTAATTAGCTCTATGCTATCATAGACTTTGCTAGATTATTGGCAATTTAGCTAATACGGATCTTCTAAACATCTCTACCACTCTAGGTGTTATCTCACTATATTAATATCTATTTCATCACCTGCCTTTTCCATAAGTCCATGAATATAGCATGCATTTACACCTTCTACTTCACTATTATTGATTTTAATTGTTTAACTATATTTTCATGTATAAATTATTATTTGTGATCTCAGTAGTTACTTTTCCCTGGTGACCTGATAACCGTAATTGCTGATAAGTTTTTACCTCAAATCTTGTATTCCTCGACATCCATTCTTGAATAATCATTTATATTTCCATAAAATCTACTCTCATATATATTAATACTCTCACCTCCACCAACTATAATACAATAATTATCTCTCACATAATTCTCAGTCACATATTTACTTTATTAATCTCTATTCATTGATGTTAATTACGGTAACAGTACTAATTTCTGTTTTCATACTACATTTTCGTTGGTCATTTTTCCTCTTTCCATACTTTGGTTTGACACAGTCACTTGTTATTATCAACTCAACAGTATATTAGATTAATTCCCTCTCCTTGTATTATGATAGATTACATTATTCAAAGTCCCATCGATATATCCTAACACCTTATCCATTTATAATTAAATAACCATTAATTTTATATTTACTTTCCTATATCTTCATTCTCTCACTATAAATATTGAGCTCTTTTTCTAATTATACTTACTCAGGTATATATATAGGTATTTATCTAGTCATTCCCTCTTCCCCTTCCTCTACGTTTAAATAATCCTTATATATATATTCTATCATTCTATTTCCGTAGCTTATAACTTCTCTTCCTCTAAGATATAATAGAGGTATCTCCTTACTATATCATGCTATATATTCAGAGGGATAGTGGTGGCGGGATATCATTCGCACATGGTTAACGCTCTTCGATTCGGCACTATTCAGCGTCAAAGATAGCTTTAATCTTTCCTCTAATGTTCGTTGAAATCATTCTTTGCGCATATATTCACAAAGTTTTTTTCAGGCTTTTCTATTCTCGCCTCGTATACTTATGTTCCTCCCTGTAGATCCATATTTTTCTTCCGAAGTAATGTTCCATATTTCTCTTTTTAATCCTCTGCGGGTTTCTGTGCATTGTATTATAGTTCCATATTTCTCCGCTACCTACTTATCCTTGGTTAGCTCTTTTCAATTTCAAATACAATATATCTTATACGTATCAATCAACTTCTGTTGCTATTTTGAGCTCTACCGATCTCGTTCCTTAACATACCTCTTTTCACATCTGACAAAATTTCTCAGGACATATTCCTTTCCTTTCCTTCACACTGACCAGAATATATATTTATACAATTTATAAAGCCAACCATTCGTAGTGACTCTCTAACTCGTGAATTCGTACTGCAGATTCCTACTTTTTGCTTCATTTTGTGTCTATTAATAAAGCATTATCATGGGCCCAACCTTATTCTCGACTCACGCTTAACTCAATTATTACTTTCTAGAATAATATAATCTAGTCTCTCTAGTTCGATACAGGTTGCATTTGTATAGAGTCGGATGTTCACTGACAAACAGACCTCTTCCCACACCATACCACCGTACTGCTAGTGCTTCTCACATAAGAGAGTAGATGTAGTCCTTGCTCTTTTCTCATGTTTTCTCACTCGTTTATCCAATTCAGTTATTTCTCTCACTTTATTGTCTCTCTTCCAGAATTTCTCAGATCTTACACCTAATATACATGGTTGTTCCAGATAGTTTGTGGAGTTATGCTGTATATTAGTGATTACAAGAGATAGCATTGATTGTCGTGCCTGTATTCAACACATTCTATTATCACCGATACGTCTCAATAGACCAAAACCTGTGCTTAGTCGAATATACTGATTAGCTGAGTGCATAGCATACTCGAATATGCTATATAAGAAGCAGTTTCTCCTGTTAGTAATTACTTCTGCTAATGACCTCTCTGACCTGACTCCACCTATTTAGCCAGCGATACCAATAAGACTTTGTACTGATATTGCTCTGAAAGGATGTTTTTTCATGAACTATATACGAAGTGTCCAAAGCTAATCTTCATAATTACAGTCGAGCCATGTTGTTTCTACTTACTCGCACGATTCCAAATCACGAATGATTTGAGCATGTACTCCTCTTCTCAAAGCTTGCTGTTCCTTTAAAATTATCTATATCCAATATGATCTTAAACATTTAAAACACTAAAAACAAGCAAATTTATAAATGAATTCTGAAAAATAAATGTCAGAAATAGTAGAATTCTCTATGATCTATTTTATACAATAATAATCTAATTTTTATATAATATTCAACAATTTATATAATGCAATAAAGCTTCAGTGGAATAAATTTAGATAATTTTTTATATACAAGTTAAGAATTATATTACTAGCAGGAGAATATATTACCACAAAAAAAGCACGAAGATAAATCTTTGTGTATGTATGATACTTTATCTAAGATCTGCGTTCATATTCATAGCTATAATTATTATCCACATCGATATCAGTAATGAATCTATATGTTATAAAAGAATATAATGTGGTTCGTTGAGCTAGTGGAAAGAAATTGCATTTTTTGAATATAAAGTTTAGATCCTGTGAGGTAATCTTCTGTGCTACAGATTGTATTTCACGTATAGTTGGGGTAAAGCTCTGTGAAAGCTCTAGAATAGTTTATCCATTTTCACTTTCATTTTAATTGGATTGTTTTAAGAAATTTAGTAGGCATTTAAAAAATGCGTTTACATACAGAAAATAGAAAGTGCGATGAGTTTAGAAATAAGAAGTGAATATATAATGATTAATAAGTAGCCAAATTATACTTAGGATGATTTATTATTATACATAAAAGATAATAAGACTAACTATAAACTTTAGAAATAACGATTATACATTTGAGAAGGAAACTAAATAAGTCTGTGAACATAACAACACACTAATAATCATTAATCCAGTGTAATTACAAAATAAGTGAAATAATAATTAAGATTCTCACATTAACTCAATTTAGTGTGGATAAAACATCTAGGAAAATAATAATAAGTTATATTATGATTTGAATATAAATAATAATAAATAAATACTAAGCTAAAATGAAATAATTACCTTTCAGGCTGCCACCTTCATCAGTACGAGGGAAAAAGGAAATATTTTAGAACTGGAGAAATATTTAGTGAAGCCACAAGAAAATAGTGACATAATAATGAATTTCCATTGAAATATAGTGAAGAGGAAGTTATGACCACATTGTTCATGAACTTGTGAATTTATAATTGATTTCAGTTTTAGTATATGTAAATAATTTTTAAATACTAATAATAACTTTTTACTAAATTTATCATATATAAATATATATTAATTTAATATGAGAAATTAACAAATATATAAGGTTAAAGGATAATAAATTAGTTATAATATTTATTAGTTCTTTATTAGTTTTTATTCACTTAAAGGAGAAAAAAAAAAAGATAATGGAGTAAAAATATAGTAAAATGTCGTCTGATTCAAACGCTATAATCAAGAGTATATCAAATTGCATTTGATTTTTAATACTGTATTTAAAATAAATATTGTAATTCAAATGTGTTTCATTTCCATAATTTATCAAAACGAGAAACACTGTGCGATAATTGTTTGTGAATATAATTGTAACATTAGAGTTTGTATATAATAATTGATACATTGATTTATTTTATTATTAATTTATACCTTTTTTATCTCTTCTGTGTATTTAAGTTTATTATAAATCAATTATTTTGCAATGTTTGAGATGATATACATTATTATTTATTTAATTAGTACTAATTTGTATAATATATTATATTTTTATATAGTTAATTAAATTTAATATAATATAAAATATAATAGTTAAATTAAATAAATAAATTAATAATAATAATTTTAAAATAATAATTAATTAGCAAATATTTTAAACCATAGCTCAAATTAATAATAATTTTTTATAAAAATTAACTATAAATATTAATTATTATTTGAAATAATATTTATATATATTAATAAATTAAATTATATTAATTAATATAATGATTAATTTAATGATGATAGTGAACAAAACATAATAATTAATCGCAATGAATAATGAAATAACATATAGAATAAACTAGTCTAATTATAACGAATTAAATTATATTAAATGAAGAATTTAATAAACTAAATTTCATTAAATTAAATAATACAAAGTTAATATGAAATAATAATAAAAAGAATAATAAGAATAAGAAGATAAAATTTTCTTCGAAGGAATGATAATATACGCAAATATTATTTTACTGAAATTTAATAAAGGAATATGTAGTTTTCCAGGACTTAATCAGTTGATTAAAAAGATTAATTTTATAGTATAATAATAGAGTAATAATATATATATATTGATAAACTGTATTACATAAAATTCTCGTGTCGAATTATACTAATACTTTTTCAGCGGCTGTGGTTCATGTAAAAAATATTTTCGTGTAACAAGCGATACAATAATAGCTCCGGCATGGACATCATATTGTATTACCAATTAATTCGTCTTTAACTTATCAACTGTGGAAAAACTGGTTTATTACAGATTCATCTCAAATTGTGATAAGAAATCTTAAGTGGAAGAAAACGTCTCTTCCAACCTTCTGCTCGGATCACTCAACCATCCGCCTCCCCCCTAGGCTGTTCTCACGCAGAAAAAAATTTTTACGACTTCTGTTGTCTGCGATGTAAGAGACTTTACTAATTTTACTAGCTAGTATTACAAAAAAATCTCTCTTTGTATTCACTCACATTTGCTATTTTCTTATGAAGTACAATACAGAAATGAAATACCTCTAACGTAGCTCTTCTTGTTCTCCTTGTTACGCAACAGTCTTGTTACGTTGTTTCTTTTTAAGGATCTACACGTTTATGATTTTCCTCTTCTCCCAGATGACTATATATTGGTGATTGCTAACAGTACTGAAAAAAAAATAAATCCATAGACAGTTCTGCCTTCCACAAAGAAGCTCTCAATATTTGTAAGTATGAGTCCATAAAATGCTAGCATAATGCCCGCGAGAACATGGTACATTGTTTCACTCTATGTGAAGCAATGTCTCAAATTACACAAGACTTATATTCTTTTCTTCGTCACTCCAGACCCAGGAATCATTGATGTTCGTTCTACTATTGCCGAATTTGCTAAAAATTTTTTTTTAAATTTTTAAAATTTATTCACTTTTTATTCATTTGAGCTCTTACAGTTATTGATAGATAGTGAAGCTCTGTTTAAATTCCACTTTATTTATTCAGTCTCAGTGTGTCCTTCACATAATTCTTGTTCCAATTACGAACCATTTCTTTTCCAATTTCAGCTAGTGAGTAATGCCACTGAAGAATCCGATTAGGATCTCTCTCGCTCTTTACAAGGTCGCGTTCACTATACTTTGGCTGCTACGATTTTCATCCTTCATTTTCGTGTTCGGCAGTGTCAAGTGTGTCCTGCGGGAGCAAATTCTTCATCGTTGGAACGCTTCCTACTTCTTCTTTGCATCCCGGTCCAAAACTCAGTGCTTCAAAATGAGGACCAGAAAGTAGTGGAGTATTTATTCTGTGGGGGTGTTGTGAAAAATAACAGAGCTTTGTAGCAATCTCTGTAGCACACATTGTTACCCCTATTTTGAGCGGTTCTGACAGCCATTATATAATGTTACTCCGTCCTATCACTTTGCTACAGAATATATTGAGCTCTGCTCGAAGATATAGTTGCCTTGACTTTCTTCGACCATATATTTTTCTGCATTCAGTTGATCTCTTCAGATTTTCCATAGAAATATAAAGGGCATATTAGAACGCTGTATTACTGTTTAGCTGTTCGAACCAATACATCACGCGAGCTTTTAGATAGAGTGTTGTCTTTTCTTGCTTGGCTAATGTATAGGTTAAACGAAGATCTGCACATGCTTCTCTCTGCACATTCTGTCTGGCTGAATTCGGCTATAGGTCTGCAGTATAGCGCCTCTCTGCTCCAAATTTTGCGCTGCTAAGTAGCCAAGCATAAATGGTGGTTCTAACAAATAATTACCTGGAGGACCACTGCAGTAGGCTGTGCTTGGCTTGCTGTACAGATAAAAATGTTGTACGTTCTCTCGTTCACAATTGCTTTCCGCTAGTCTCAGATAAAGTCATTATGTCTAGTTCACTCTCTCTCTCTCTCGAAGGCCTCAAGAGTCTCGTGAAGCAACTTATGCGTCAAATTAACTGCTTCATACACCAAGATCGACTCTCAGTTTTACCGCACTAGGTTCTAGTCTTCATGAAACATATACGGACCCTATAACTATTCACGCTGTATTTCAGGCATGGATATATATAATATATTATAGTATAATAGTAATATATATATAAGTATATAATAGTATATACAATATACCGATAATATAACATTAACAGGTACTTGGAATCCATCTCACATTAGTAGAATATAATAACGTATCTAAAGATATACAATCGCTTATTACCTAAGTAAATAATTACGGCCGCAGTAATAATTGCTACTACTGTATATGAATATTCTGCTGAGTGAATCATATATATTATATTTAATTAATATAGGTTCAATCAGTATCTTATACATATGCTCTACGTTTAAGTGCGCACATGGGATAATTTTTAGTTTATACATTCCTAGGATAATATTGTCTAAAAATAGGGATCACTAATAATTAGCTAGATCTCATAAAACGCTTTAAATGTATTTAGATATACATAAGCAAATCCGAGGATAAAATATAAATATTATTACTATGAATTGCAGCTCAACCTCCTCGAATTATATATAAACTATTATTATATCTGCTTACGATAATAATTTCTATGGATAAATTCACCTTTTTTTTATGAGTTACCTCTTAATAGGTTATTCTTTATTTTGTAGGGATGTTTTTACTTTTACTTTCCTACGATCTTTATGTAATAACTTAATTATACTGGAATATATAATATACCAGAATAAGCGTAAAGTTGATTATTCGTACCGAATTTCTCTGGATATATACGGAGCTAGTCAACGTTTCTCATACCTTTTTATGTACCTGCAGGTATATTTGCACTGGTCCATTGTGGATAATTCTCTTTTTTATAATATCTTTCTCTCTCTCTGTCTCACTCAAAAACAAAATATTTATAATTAAATTATTGATTTTTCAATTTAATAAAAATTGTTATATTAAAAAATATATATTGAGTTTATTTTTAACTCGTATTTTACTATTTTATATATTTATTCATGAGTATAATAACTCTATATACAAATATTTCATTGATCATTTAAGTTGCTTGATAATAGTTAGCATTATATATTTTTAATATAAATAGATATTTTTATTATTCATATTATTATTATTATTTCATTGAAAATTATTACATTATGTTTAGATTATTGCTTATTATTATTATTATTATATATTATATTATTGTATTTATATTATTATTATTATTATTATTATTATATTTTATTTATCTATATTATTATATATATTATTATTATTAAACAAAATATCTTCCTATATTATTAATTACTTTATATAAATTATTTAATATAAGTCAATATTTATTATTAATATATATTATCATTATATATTATATTATTAATTTTAGACATTGTCTAATCCTTTTATTCTAATTTTATAATTTTATTTAATTTCGTCGACGATTTTCCGAATTTCCTCTTTTTTATAATTTCTCTATATAATAGTATTAATTATTATTATTATATAACTTATTTAATATATATATTATTATTAATTTAATTATATATTTATTTACTCAAATATTGCATTTTATCTCATTTATACTCATTTTATTATTACATATTTATATGTAATTATTCAAATTTATTTCATTCATTATCTCATTCATCATTATTTTATAGGTTTCATCCCATTTTTATGTGTATTTACTCAAATATGTTTCATTCTATTATTATCATATAATCATTATTATTTATTGATGTCATATGTTATTAAAGGATTGTTATTATTAATAATTTAGTATCAATTGTTATTAATTATTTTAATTAATATATTATTACTAAGTATTTTATTTAATTATTAATGGTTATTATATTTTATTATTAATTATTATTAATTATTAATTATATAATTTATTTGATATAAAAGTAGGTATTAATAGGTGTGAATATAAAAATTTTAAAGATTATTAACTCCTTAGTAGCAATTATATAATATAACTTATTTTATACAGCTATGTATCGTTTCATATTCCAAATATAAAACTTTTTAAAAAATCATATATTCTATATAACATTTAAAATTTGTTTAATAATGATCCCCAAAGGTCTCCGTCAGGTCAAGTACTTGTCTTTGAATGGGTCAAGTTCACCTTTTCATGTGATTAATTATTTAAGATTAAAAAATGTGTATAGGTTTAGGGTGTGATAATATATTTATATATATAAATATAATAATTTACTCCAGATTTAACTCGTTGTATATTTATCCCAGATTATATCAGTCGTATTGATCTATGAGTGGTTGTCTATATTCGATTGTTTTATTGAGGTATCTTGTGTGTGGGTTAAAATGGCGTTGTTATATTATTTCAAGAAGAAGATTGGTTATGTCAGGTATAAGTGAACGATGCTGATTATCTGTATCCTCTTTAAGAAAAGATATTAATTGGAATCTATTTTTTAGCATACCAAAATCTATTACAATCACAAAGCAATATTGGCATTCAGCAATAGATACCTCTTCTTCGATAACGTGAAGTATAAGCAACCAACAATGCTTATCATATTACTTTCTCATCGATATTAGTAACTATAAACACTACCAACCCTTATATCATTAATCATGTATTACATATCAATTTACATTAATCAATTATAGCTATAATAATCACAGTCATCATAGACTTTCTCAGTCTCAAATGTCACTGCAATGCACCGGTCTCCAATATTAAGATGTATAATTGTCCATGCCAGTCACAATTTCAGGAATACAGGGAAACTTATACTTAGTAAGACCATTTCATCTCCTACTCTCCTACCATTCTACTTCTCTCATACTCTTATCCATGTAATCATACCATTAAGTTACTATAACATACTATTTATATAACAAAATTACATACATTAACATTAAATTATACATATTAAATTAACATCTTTAATACTAATATACTACATTAATCATTAACAATATCAACTGGCAGCTAATCTTTATAAGAAAGCAGAGAACAATCAAATAACTAATTTAATATATCTTATATTAGTTAAAATGATTTTAGCTTAATTTTCGTAATAATATGTGGAAATATATGTGTTTAAATAAAATATTTGATATATAATATTATATATAATTGACTATTTAAGTAATAAACTTTATATCATTTTAAGTATAATATTTTCTTTTAAATATAACTGCTATATTGTTTATAATCGGTAATTCACAGTGCTCCCCTCATATGATGGATTATTAGATACAGTATCTAAGGATCAATCTCTATCTTATTATAAATTATAGTATGCTAATTATAGTTTAATATAACATTTCCTATCTATAAGATGGAAAAAAATTGGTAGTGCTTTGGTAGTTATATTTAATTAATTGTTTGAAATTTATTTAAAGTCCACGTATTGAATAATATGATTCTGATTAAGAAATTTCAGAATTTCAGTAAGACATTTATTAAAAAAAAAATTCTTTATTTCTTATTTTCATTATTTATAATTAACATTATTATAATAAAATATATGAGTTGTCAAAATTATTAGTGATTACTATAATATATAATTATTATATAATATTTAGTTATAATAATTAATTATTATATATATATATATAAATAATATTAATAATATTATTAATATATTAATATTATATTTATTTATAATATATAAGTATATTATATATTATATTATATTTATAATCTTATATATATATATAATTATATATCATAAAATATATATTAATAATATATTTAAATATATATCTAAATTATATATAATTAATAAGTTAATATGATATATATATATATATATAATAAGTAATATATATATATAATATATATATATAAATATATATATAATTATATATATATATATATATATAATATATATATATATAATATAATATATATTATAATAACATTATTATATGATATATATTATATAATTATAGTATATACTATTAATATATTAATATAAATTATTTTATATATATATATGATATAATATGATATATATATATTAAGTTTTGGCTGTGAAAAAACTGAAACTATAACAAGAATCAGATATTTGAGATAGTAATTTAAGATTATTATGTTATACTTAAATTTTTAGAGGTTATTTATTTGATTTAAATAGAATGAATCGACGTGTGTTATAGAAGTTACGACTGGACATGAAGTTACAGTGAAGAAGTTAAACTTAAATTTACTTTGTAAAATGTTAGTTTCTATTGGGTGAATCTATCGGAAGCCATAGTATAATGTGAATAACAAATTAATTTTCACTTATTATATGAGTCAAGGCTGTATTAATAGTCATAGTCTGAAGTAGTCATCTAAACTTGAAAATTTAGTCTTGCAGAGGTAAAATAGTCAGTAAAATCGAAAAAAGTGTAATCACAGAATCATATGAATTAACTCCACATCCGGCTAAACATATAAAATAGGCATCGTATGTCAGGAGAAGCTAAATTAAGAGTAATATCGTTTTAAAATAAAAAAGTTCTAAACGAATAACTCAAATATATAATTAAAAGGAATAGTTTGAAGAAGAAAAGAAATTAAAGCGGGAAGGATACAAGATTACTTAGTTTAACGCACATTTAAGTATAATAAATAATATAGGACAAGTCTATAAGGTATAAATATGAATGACTCAAACAGTTGAACTACAATCAAATCAATCGTTCTTTCTTATTAACTATGAGTGTTGTCATACTTCTTATTCCGATTCTTTTTCTCGTGAGTCATTACATTTTAACGGTTACAATAATTCATTTCGTCCTTTTTTTTTTTCAAAGAGGAATTCTCTGATACTTTTCTATAATAACATTTAGTTCGTCCTTTAGTTTCAATAATTACTTTTATTTAAGCAAGATAACCTTTCAGTTTCCTGTCTTCTCATTTCCGATCTAACCTTTTTGATTTATCTTACTTCTTTTTATATTCATCTATTTCTGAAATATATTCTTCGTTTTCTTCAAATATAGTTGGCATGAAACTGATTTGGCCTTCACTAGAGAGTGTCTTCATGTCGAAGAATGTGCTTGGGATAGTTCGTGGATGGAGCGATGGGGAGCGTGTGGGATTCTTCTGTGTGTCTTCTTCTTCTGGTCTTTTTCTTCTTCTTCTTGTAGTTGTTATTTATACATATATTCATTTTCATATTCTTTCTTCTAGTACTTAAAGTGATGCTTATAACTTCTTTGTGACTAGTTATCTTATCATGATATTAGATGTAATGATTTTTTTGTGTGATTTTATTATAATTGTGTGTATGGAATATTAAAACAGTAGGAAATATGTTAGGGGGAGATATTTGAAATGAGGATGAGCGGTATAAAAATACGAGCAAGAGAAAGTGTGGTTAGTTAAGGGTATAGGAACATCTTTTATAGTTACTTTTTTATTTCAAGCTTTATAAAATTTTATTTTTTATTAGAGTGGAGTTGGGATAGTACACCTTATTGAAATTTTTAAGTTTGTGTGCTCGGGGATTTTTATGGTCCCTATTTTTTATAAAATGGATTATCTGACTGCTTGGTGCATTCAAAGTGACTTATTATAATTAATATTGTGGTAAGATGGGGTGGCGAAAGTGACCATGCAACCGTTTCTTAAAAGTATGCACTTGCTCTTTTGTAGTGATTTGTAAAGTAATCTAGCCGGTAGGTAAGCGGTAGAGTATCTATGATTATACGGTAGGAGTAAGTAAGGTAGCAGTTTTTGGCAATGATTAAATTTGTGTTATGAATGATCTGACAATAGTTCTTGTGAGGCTATATTGATATAGGTTATCAAAACTTAGTGAAGAACATAATAGTTTTCAAAGATGAAGAAATGAGTTTGGGTTGCTACTTTAAGAGAGAATAGTACTGTTATAAGGTAAGCTTAATGAGAAAAACATAAAGTGTGATAATAGGCATGGCCTAAGTATCGAAAAACTTAGAGCATTTGTGAATGAGTCTGAGAACAAAGAATTTGATGGGAGGTGGTGGAGTAAAATAGTTATAATTTAGTGAGTTTACAAAGGACTTATGTGGCTGAAAGTTAACCTTAGAGTTCTTTTAAAACAATATTCTGGGAATTGTGATAGATAAAATACAGAGAAAATAACAAGAGTTGAGTTGTAGTACCACCGATGATCGTCAAGAGGGAAATAAACTCGATATGACAAAGGGTAACAAAGTGAGATGATAGGTGTTGAGCGAAGAATGTTAGGTCTGTTATATGTGGAAGTCATGCGCGACAGCTCCTACAAATCCAGTGAAACTCGGATAGCGGAGCGGTGATGAGTGAAGAGGAGAACTATGATCTTTGGAGACGTTGAGTCTGAAATCCTTCGTCTTATCCCTTCTTAGAAGTTGATATGAGAGATAGTTTGTTGGATGAACTGAGACTAGTTTTGAGTAATGATAAACTTATTCATAATGATTTGTCTATTGGGAGATTTGCAATGTCAACCATGAAGAATAAGAGAAAGGAATTGTTTATTTACGTAATGCTAGACGAACAAGAGAGTAAGAATTGGTAAGAAGCGTTTCAAGAGATGAAGGTAGAATCCATATGTGAGATGCCTTAATTAGAGTTTGAGTAAGAGAGTAAATAGTTAGATGGTGATATACGAAAGTTTAAGAAGATAATAGTAAGTTTTGTGGTTATGTGTTGTGTAGAAAGTTGGGATACTGATAATTGACGGGGAAATACTTGGTTTTTAAAAAAAGAAAAAATGCTTCCAAAATAAGAGAACTGTTATGGACGTCATGGAAGAGGTGAGAGATAACTAATTCATGCAGAATATTAGAGAAGGAATAGGAGATGGAAAACATCTGAGAAATGCAAAAAGAGACAGTATGTGTTAGTGATATTTTATGTGTGTTCTGTGGGAAATATAGAGGTTGCTTGACGTTGGTTCAGATTTTTAAAAATGGGATTGAATGATTATGATGAGAGCGCGGAGGCGTTATTTTTGACAACCACCAGATTTATCGAGAGAATCATCTTTATACTTGGTGAGTTACTGTGATAAAACGGGTCTTCTTTTTGCTAATTGTTGTTGGGGAAGTTATAGCGGATTCAAATTGATAGTTTGCAAGGGATGGGTTGCAGTTTAAATGACGGAGTTAGGTCGAGTGTGTGCAATGGATTGGGTGTAGCCCGAGAGCGCGGTCAAATTGTAGAGCAGAGTAGCAAGGTAATAGTTAGAAAGGTGAAGATAACACAAAGTATGGGAGAGAGAACCAAGTTTTGGCTCACGATAAGAAGAATATAAGGGAGTTTGTCTCGGGGGATGGATACTCAGGGTCACCATCGTTCGATAATATGCGAAATGAAAGCTCGTGGTATGGCGTACAAAGTAATCGGGCAAAAGAAGGGTTATCGCGGGAGTGGGAACTAAGAGATTGTAAGAGTAAGCAGTGTTATATAGATTGAGAACTAGACATGATTTGTGGGAAGTAAAAAGGAGTGTTTAGATATAGCGAAGAGTTAGATAGGCACAATGGGAGTTGAATGAGATTACATGGAGTTAAATTGAGTAAAGAAGTGGGTGATAGCAGACTTTAAGAGATGCTTGTGAAAATATATGTGATATTAGACGGGAATTGTTTCATGTGAAATTAAATGATTGGGACTAATATATGAGTGAATGGAATAAGCTTCTTCAAGGGAGTAGAAGATTATAGCAAGGAGTTTAATAGAGGCAAAGGGAGGGCGGTGGCAGAGGACGTAGGACGTGATAATGGACTAATAATGACGAATCTGAAAAATATAATTCATGAGACTACTTTGCAGTAGAGAAACATAGATTGTGACTGTGTAAAATGATAGTATTTAGAATGGTTTGAGTAGTGTACCTATTAGATGTTGTGTTTGGTATAAATAGCGAAGTAACATTTCGAATATAAGTGAAGTAAGAAGAAGTTGAGGAAAGCTTAATATATAGGTGGTGTATCGAGAGGCACTTACAGGTGCCGTCAAGCAATTTCGGGAAGGTGATGAGATGGATTTATGAGCTTGAGTGAGTAAGTAAAAAAGGATAGTGGCAGAGTCTCAGGAGTATGATTAGGATTTACGATAGCGATTATATAATTGAATGTATTTGGAGACTATTAAGCTGCCGAAGTAGATCGGAGCTAAGGATTTACTTGATGCAGGTCCATATATGACAGGAAGCGATACTTGTAAAGATTTATATTTCATTAGGAGGGTGAATTGTGATTCTGGTTTTCAAGATAAGTTGAGTTGGCTACGAGGGGAAGAAACGCGAGGGATGGATTTGACCTAATATTAATAGTAGATGGGAGAGTCGACATGGAACTTTAGTAATAGTAATTGTTATGTGAAGGCTTATCGAATAGAATACCAAGAGTGTAGGAATAAAGAGTGTAATTCCAGCAGGTTTGGATTATGTGGATATAAAATTTGTAGACAATGCTTGTAGAAAGTAATGAAAGATAATAGCAAAGGTGGAGGATTACTAGCATGACCAAATTATTACTTATTGATAATTTACTCCAATATGTGATTGTTGAGAGGAAAGTGGAGGCCAATTTTGTGACCAACTTGGATTGCTGAGAATTTAGAGATAGTGATCTTTTTGATTTCCTGCTTTCTTTAAGACGTAGGAGAAGATGGAGTAATGGATTTAGCAATAGTGAAATGCAGAGAATTATTAGTGATGGTGTGATTATGTGTTCGTGTCATAGACAATAGTATTTTAGGATTAAGAGGAAAGCTAAAGTATGGAGAAAAAAGATCTTTGTTTTTGTATCCATATAGAAGATGAAGGACGTAACTTGACAAAATTGAGAAAGAGCTCTATAAAGAGAGGTGAGTGAGAATGAGATGAGATGTGAGAGATTTACCTCAAGGTTGAGAGTAATAGGAAAATTGTAAGAGAGGAGGGAAGCATAGGAGGGTGTTACTGAGATCTAATGGTAGATGTTCGATCTCTCTCATTCGAGTGTGCGTGGAAAGTGAATGAGAGACAATAAAATTGAGTTGACATAGCTTGTCGGACGTAGAAGGCAGTGAGACGGAAAAAGTGCATGATTGTAATGGTAGTGTATTTTATATATTTAAATCAGAAAACTATGAAGAATTTTATATATAGAGCATAGCCTTAGTGATAGAGATATGTAAAAGTTAACTGCTAAAGGGAGTTTGTGACGAAAATATGTGGTGTAATACGAAGGTGTGTCCATATGGGAGTCAGTGATGAGTACCTGTTCACTGACATTATGGTAATTTAAGTTGATAAAGCAGTGCTGGTAAATTAGGATAAAGGTATAGGGCCTTTCTATAGAAATTTAGAATGTTTTCCTTATACTTTTTAACTATTCCATATTGTGATGTATCTAATATGTTTAAATAATTTTTTCTTCGAATTTTTTAAAAATTTCTAGAAGTATGTACTTCAATTACATCTAAGTAATTAATCTATTGAACTATTCTAAAAATGATATCCTTTTGAAATTATAATAGTTCAACCCGTGAGTCTATTTCAATTTTTGTTTTATTATGTGAGTTAGTTTTCTTGCAGGTAGGTATATGGTTTGATTGGATGCGCGGAGTTGGGGGTTTGTTGTAGGTTAGATTTGATGGAAATGATTTTTCTGGAAGGAAAAGGTGAGTAATGATTATATTTCTATAAAGAACTAATATTTATAATTCTCGCTGAGAATCACTCAGCTCGCGCCCTCAGATGGAAGTGATGCGTGACGTCCAAATGCATGACTCAAGCAATGAGAGTTGATAAAGTTAGGATATTAAGTGTAGAAGAGCGACGTTGTGATTAGAATGCTTGAGTTCTTGTTAAGTTGTGTAGAGCAGGAAAAGGGCTTTAAATAACGATTAAATTCTCATGATGTGTTAACAAGTAAAATTGTTGCTAATATAGTACTGCTCATTGTTCAGGAAAGAGAGGAAAAGAGAGATGAGGCGTGAATTAGGCTTATATGAGGTTCAGAAGTATAAGAGGCGTTAGTTCAAGAGACAATTAGCTTTGGTACTTGTTCAATGATGATTATGTGTTATATAGATAATTTATGTTGAGGACAGTCTCGGTAAAGGGATGATAGGAAGCTGAATAATGAAGGTATTATTAGAGATATGAACAATCTTGAAGATCGATGGATTGAGGTCATCGGAGAAGAAGATATACCGCAAGCATGCAGAGCTTTTAGACGAATGATTTCGAATGCCCTTTAAGATGCCTGAGGAGCAAATTATTTGGGCTAGAGAGATATTGGGAGGTTTATAATTTTAGTCATTAAGTGTAACAGAGATTAAGATGAATTGTTGTTTTTAGATTAAAATTGTGATTACTCAGTTCTGTGAATATACTCGGGTGTGTGATTAATTATTGTAGACTTGTGCATAGAGAAGGCATTTGTCAGATACCGTCCCTCGATTCACAAGATTATTGGAAAACTATAGAAGCGTCATGGTATTCGGAGGAAGACTTTAGTTATATTGATAGTGTGAAAAAGTTTGGCATATTGATCGGACAATTACCAGAGAACGAGGTCTGTGTAAGTACAATGGTTATGGGTTAGCAGAATAGGTCAGATTGAGGGGATTAGAATAGGGTGGTGAGGGGCGACACTCGAATGTTACAGAGTGGTGTGATTGTACCAAGCGAATGAAGGATCGTTGGTGCGCGGTTGGTAAGACCGCGAGAAGAGTGTACAGTTTTAACTATGGTATTATATGGGTAATGACATTAATAGTGAGAATTGGAGAACAAGTGATCAAGCTTATGTGTAGTAGTGTAAGCGAAGATACTTTCGAGAATTTGGACTTGAGAAGGGCGAGTGAAGGCACGAAAAGTGGTGGGAAGGAATCAGAAGGAGGCTAGTAACATGTGAGAAAGATTAGTCAAGATTACTCCAAAAGTGGGATGCTAATAATAAGAATGATGAGGTTGTGTAGAGAGTAGGTGAGTCAGAAAACATAGTGGAGCGGAAATGAAATATTAGAATACCGATAAATGAGTAAAGTGTATACATTTTTGGTGCAGCTAGAACAAGTGAATGATGATTAACAAAATAGATGACACACATTATCGAAGTTTGGTCACAGTGAGGAAGGAGTGCTGTTTGGAGGACTAGTTAGATTAGAATAATTGGATGTATACAAAGGGTTTGGGCGATGAGCAAGTGGATGGTGTGGATGAAGCTGTCTAAAAGAAGCAAATAGAAGCGGTCTCGAGATTGATAATGCGCCAGAAGAGCGTGTCTCATGACAAGAGTAGCTATGTATTCCTCAAACTTACCCGCTCTTCAAGCAGAGTGACATATCCTATCTAATTAAAACATTAGTTAGACCTCGATTGGATATACGCAGGATAGCAGTTTTTGAGAAGATACATCAATACACTAACAGAAAAGAACTCAATATAGAAGATAATATGATAAAAGAAGTTCACTAGAAGATGAACTTAAATGCTAATTCCTGATATTTGGGAAGAAATTACACTAATAAGAAACTGTTTAATTAATCATTAGTGATATTAGTATATCTAATTTCTTTAGAGACAAGAGTATAGTATGAGTGTAGGAAAAATTTAAATTATATGAAGTGAGTTATTTACAAGTAGATATCTGATATAATTATAACATTGATCTATCAATATCAGATTTATACATAAGCTAATATCTTTTATGTCATAGATATATAATTATTTTAAATTGATAGTATGGTGTAATATCACGATAAGTTAATATATATAAATGTGTGTAGGCATATAACTCTGTTCATAAATCGATAGTCTAAACCAAATATTATATAGCAATAGTAAATTTCATTTCACTTACTCAGATTGTAAATTATGAGAGCTGGTAGAATAAGTCTTTCTTATGAAAATAGGAACAAGGCGATCATTATCACTGTTTTTATTAAGTCTCGGCTCATGAATAGTTATATTATATATATATATAGATAAATACTCTATCATATTAAAGAGAATAATGGAGGACACCTCGTAATAATACAAACTTATATATATTTAGATACGTTTAATTCATAAATACTCAAGAATGTAGTAGTATCCTGGAAGTATAGTAAATGCAAATAAGAAAAAATTAGAAATCATTTAAGAATGTTATAAATACATCGTAGTACGTAAAAAGAATTATATACGGTATATATATGTAAGATTAGCTCCATTAATGATGTTTCAATTGAGTCTTATGGAGATAAGTTATCCTGATTTCTATGGCTATTATATGATGATATATTCAATCTGATAATATTTCGCATCTTAATACTCTCTAGTTATAACTAATATGCTTTGATGTTTACGCAATGAACATCTTATCACCAAATAACTGTAAGTCAATAACTGTAGTAAGTGCTTTGATGTTTATCGCATAGTAGAACATATATTTTCTAAGACTGTGATCTATTCGATCAAGCTGAATGGCTGTATTTGATGGCTTTGATGTTTTCCGCAGAAGTTAATTTATTTATACTCTCTTGTTCAAAGACCTGGTTGTTCTTATACTACCGCGCAATTTGAACGCTCAAGGTTAACTGTAGTAAATAGATTTGATGGTGGTTCACCGACATCAGATTACATAATGCTTGGTATCGTCACTATGCCAATGTACCCACTCGGTTGATCAAATCTCCACTCCTCAATCAACTTAAAGTAAACAATCAATAAAATTAACATACTATGATGTCTGTTGCTGTAGAAGCAGATCTGCTCTACCAGCGTCGCGTCACGATCTCAGATCATGGCCATCTCACATATAGGACTATCGTGTAATACAGTCAATACTGCTCGTCTTATCTTTCCACAACAAACATATGCATCCTATCTACAGAGCATTTTTTTTTTATTCATCCCATTCACAATCATAGCTAATAGCTTAGAGCTACATTCCACACCTACATCTTACCTTATATATACACACTCATACACAGGTACTCCAAACAGGACTAAGTCCTCCTGAGAATGCTGACTCTGTTAACCAGTCTCTCTGTCTAGTGTCTCGCGCATTCTTCACCGAGATGCCCATACCATCTTAAATTCCCATACCATCTTAACATTCCATACCTGCTCTTTGGATTCTTTCAACTCTTCAGATTTATCTTCTTCTCTTCCTTGCCTTCTTAACTTCTCTTCTTTTGTTTCTTCTGTTTCTTTCATTTCTTTCCTTTCTTCTTTCTTACTTTCTTCTTTCTTCTATCTTCTTCTTTTTTCACCTTCTTAAGCTTATCAGTCCTAATCTCTCTCCTATATCCTCTCTCACGCTTTAACTTTTATCACTATTCTTTTTTCTTTTTCTAATTCTTTTTCTCTTTTTTTTTTTCTTTTTTTTTTTCTTTTTTTCTTTTTCTATTTTTTTTTTTTCTTTTTCTTTTTTTGTTTGTTCTCCTGTTCTTTTTCTTCTAATCTCTCTCCCTTTTTTTCTTTTATTATACTCTCATTTCTTTTTTTCTTTTCTTTCTTTTTTCATCTTCTCTTCTTCTTCTTCTTTTCTTGCTTCTTCTTCTTCTTTCTTACTTTACTCTCTTCTGGTCTTCTTCTTTTGTTCTCTTACCACTCTCTTTTTTTCTTCTTCTTACAATTCTAATATATATTACTTAGATTCTTCATTGTCAGTATAATGTGACTTGAGAGTAAAAAATATCAAGAATTATTCTTCTTCATCATCAATTAATTTCTCTAGACACTTTAACCTTCTTTATTACTTATCCTTTCCTGCTATTTCTCTCACCAATATAGTTATCTTATAATCTCATTAGTGAACTACAGATATTCATTCAAACCTTCATTCACTCTCATGAAATTGCAATATGCCCTATATCTTATATTTAAATCAGATATTATTTTCCCTTTTGTAATACAAACGCTACTTTCAGGAAAATCACGTTTCTTCTTTATTTTACTAAATGTCTTTCAAGTGTCTTAATTATTGTTAATAAGGTTTTAAAGTAATATGAATAGGATCTCTTGAAATTTGAAGAGCTGTAATATCTTTTACAGAATAATGAAGAACCATTTCCTCTTAATATATATATATATATATATATATATATATATATATAGTATATAACCTTAATACATATCTAAATATATCTTTATATACTTTTTTA
>JABUQX010105807.1:0-18367 GCA_015478945.1 Trachelipus rathkii | reverse complement strand
ACGAATACACCCCTCAATTTCCCCCAGAGGAAAAATAAATCCTCGTCGTCAACTTTGAGCACCACATGGATGCACGTAACTCCCCTATCAGTTCAGTCATTCTCTTCTCAATTTAAAAACATAGAGTGTATTAATAAATGTGTTGTAGCGGGTCATCATATACCTTTTAATCCCTTTTAGTTATTCACTGATAGGATATCGCACCACACTCTCATTACCATAAACTTTAGGCCTATTCCTGATCTCTGTCAATATATCGGCCTTAACTTTTTAGATTCCTCCATACTTTTCTCTGTTCGAGGCCTCTTATCTCGGAGGCTATATACACTTACATGTCTCTCATTGATTTTACACTTGTCTAGTACAGAGAGCATTCCGCTTTCACCTAGATCTACTTGAATGAGAATTTTTCCATTCTCTTTGATTCTTGATCCTTTGCTGTACACAATATTCAGAGTTTCTGTTATATGAACAAGTGGAGTAGCATTTCTTCACACATTATCTTATCTTTCTTTCCTCAATTAAAATCCCTCAGGCTTACTTTTAATAATCTTCTACTGGAACTTTACATTTTCTTTCATTCTCCTATGATCTTTATTCTTGTACACTTACTCTCCATTTGTAGATGCACGGTGTTATACCCATAGTTTTTGACCATGCAAAAATTCACTTCTTCATAAACCTTATATGTAGGGTTCCCTTCCAGTTGTCCATTTCTTGACTTTTCGCGTCTCAACACTATCGCTCATCTTCAAACCCTATTAGTAGGACCTCCGTATCATCAATCTATTTTGTCAATTGTATTTCATAATCTTCTTAATCTAAACCAGGTTGAACATCCTCCGCCGTAGGAGTTGTCTTTATCATTGTAACAATCAACTCATCTTTGAACTTAGTAAGCTTTTTCCTGCTCTCCCCAATATAGTCACTTCTCGTAATTTTGGTTGCTTTGGATATATTCTTTTATTCTCTGTTATGTTCTTTGTTTCTTTGTGAATGTCTTGCTTTGCTTATTTTCGTTGATCTTTCACCAGGACTCCCGGTTCATTCACTTTCTCCACTTCTGTTCCCTTCATATGCCTTTCTTTTCTCTTTCCTCCCTCTCCTTCTTCTTCATTCCAAATATTCCCTGTTCTTCTTGGTTAGGTCTTAGTCTAAATCTTCTGTCTCCTCCCCCCATTTCAAACCTTTTCTTAATACTCGTCAAGAATGCGTAAACCTTCTATCATATTTCCTTGGTTCAATACTACGTTGTTGTGCCTGTTGTTCATACATTGATCTTTGCTGGTCTTCTTGTCGTCTTACCCCTTCTTCCTTTATATTTGTTCCTTCCTCTTTCTTTACTATTCTGGATTGATATGTTGGCATCTCTGTGCATATCTCTCTAAGTGTCCCCCCACCAATGTTTTTTACAACAACTGTTTACCAAATTCTCCTACCAATGCTGTTTAGCAGGTCCCTCTCTCATTATTGTCTTTCTTCTATGTTAATATACTTCTTCCCACTTTGTAGTCTTTGATTTATGTTTCTATCTGATGTGATTTTCAGACTCTTTTTAATTTATCGATGATTCTACCTGTAGTTATAGGCATGTTTGGGCCGTTGCTATTCCTTCCAAAGTAATTTTCATCATCATTTCATCAGTCATTTTTTCATAAGTGGTTGAAGGTAGGTATAATCTCCCCTTCATGATAAGGTCCAACCTGGGTGGTGGCGTTACGTGTAGGTATATTACTTATGCGGGTCTGGAATGAAGATAGTGTATAAGAGTCTGTAAAGTTCTCTCTATGTTCGCTTCAGAACAACAAGTTGAGTGGGGAGAATTCCATCTAGCATTGATCAAATCTATAAACAGGAGGTTCTTCTAGGCACTTATGGTGGCTTAGGTCCGTGTCACGTACAGAATGGACAGTGAGTCTGTTTATCATGTACATTTTGTCTTAGATTTAATTTATGTCGGTTAAACAATATATGTGTAGTATGATCCATATCAGGAACTTAATGTCTCACAAATTCCCAAATTGCGTGCAGACGGGGCTGTTCTGCCGCGGTGCCAACTGTTCCTATGCCAAAGGCCCTCTGTGAGTTATTTACTTCCTCATTGTTTGGGAGAAATTCTAATTTCCACAATCGGAAAGAATTCTTCTAGGTGGTCCGAATAACCTAATCCATGTCTGCAGGATTTCTTCGGACTATTGCAAAAGGTGCCTTTGGTCTCTTTGAGTTTCCATCTGCCCTGGGGTGTTATTTTTGTTAAGCATAAGGAGTCAACAAAGAGTAACCAAACAACTTTTTGGTTTTCTATCTCCCCGATCATCCATTGCATAATGTAAGGGGGTTATCATTAGAAAGAGTAACTTTATTCACCCCAAGTAAGGCCCCGCCAAAGATGACCCTCGAGCCACGAGGGCCACGATTGGTTCACATGTACTGTTGTTACATAGATTTATTGATGGTCAGAGGATGCTGTGATCAAGGTGTCTACGATCAATGTGGAAGGTATATTCTTTACAGAGGAACCTCTAAAAATTTTGCATTATTTGTATTTTTTGCATGTTCTTCTCCCCTATCCACAGAGCACAATTCTTGTAGTTAGTCTCTAGTCTGAGTTTTGCGATGACCAAAATTTTGTGGGTGTGCAATTTAAGTCGGATTGGTTAATAACTTAGTTTTGTCTTCCCAATTGGGTTTAGTCTGTTAGATTTCCGCGTTGGCAAGATCCCAACCCACACTTTCTCTTATGCTCTTATTTAACTTGTCATCCCGTATTGGAACCCTGAGTGTCCCACTTCCATCTAACCTACATTTGGACGCGTCCACTCGCTGGTTTGGCCAACCGACCGGCAATGGGTGAAAGTCCCGGGCGAGGATCAGTGGAATGAGTCGATACACGAAGGAATGCCAAGAGGAGAAAAATGTGAGTTTGGCCAAGGGCGAGTTTAGTAAGGGGCATATAGGCAGAGAGTGGCGGGTTTTTATTTTTTTCTTTTTTCCCTCCCCCCCCCCTATATCCGGCGGCATGGTTTAGTGGCCCACCCTGTTGCCAGGGTCCCGAACCCTTACATTGACGATTTACCCATAGCCAGGGGTCCCATCGTCGCTGAGTCCCAGTGAAAGCTCAGGGTGTGATTTATATCTCGAATCAAAATGTGACGAAGTTACTACACATAAATTAAATGGAGCGTGGGGGGGCGGGGGCTTTCCTATTCTCTATGTATCGGGGGCTCCTGGTAAGGCTGGGGTTCCTTTTCGACTTTTTTCTTAAAATTATCAAGACAATTTTTAAGATTTCTAATATTACCTCGCTGATTCTTCTTTTTTCTCCATTTATTATATCCCTCGTAACGTGTTCTGCTGCTCGAATGGTCTCCAGCTCTCGCCACCCTTAATGCATCAAGTCTTGCAGAACGGTTAATCTTCTACACAAGAGAGTTCCCTAGCGCCCTTGTCAAAGGTTAAGGAAGTATAAGATATTCTCTCTTCCAAATATAGCCAACACAGACTTAGATATAGTTGCGTGCCTAATTTCTTTAAGGATTATTATAAAACATACCTATATATCTACATCTTATTCTATTACTTCACTAGTAATTCGGTATAATCAAACTAAACCTCCACGATCCACCTTTCTTATTCACTTGTATTATCTTCTTATATATATTTCCACTATATCTATACTGAATATACGTCTCATCTAGATATTTCTTCCTACTGAGATAACGTAAAATGGATAAAATGTCTGCATTCTTCATCCTTATAAGTAATATTCCATAATCATGAGCCCGGTATCACTCTCACGTGTATCAATAATTATAATTTCACCTAATTATCGTAGATTATATTTTCCCCTAAGATTATATGAAAGTCATCACTTTGTATAGTTTAACTTTTTTCCGAGAGGAATATAAAATTATGTATATATAGTTTGAGTACCATGCTATATCATAAAGCTAATAAATAACATATATATATTATTTCTATTTTACGTACAAATATAAAATGTATTACCTCTTAACTTTGTATATGGTTTATTATTACTAATCTTATTAGGTACATAATATTTCATTTGGCCATAATGTATTTTGCTTATACTTTTGACAGATATCCTAAGTCCAAACTTGTAACCTTCTCCTTTACATTCTCTTGGGACCATGTTGATAAAATCGATCCAAATGAAAGCACTCATGATTTTTGCAATCCTGTTTTTCTTATTTGATTTTATCACACTGAGTTTTTTTCTTTTTCATACCATCCAGTTTGGTGTGTTTCTTCTTTTGTTCCTTCATTTATTCGCAGTGTTTCCCTCTTTGTATTTTCATAACCTTGGTTTCCATCCACGCAAGCCCCAACAATTTGTCTTTCTGTATCAGATAAATCTGCTCTAGATAGAGCAAATTCAACCTTTGTCTTTTGGTCTTGATTACCCATATTCAATTTGCTTATTTCGCGCTAGGGCCCTCTCAAAATTATCTCTGAAAATTATTTCTCTTCAACGTTCATCTAATATATTTTCTTTTCCTTACTGTTATATATATATTATATACGTAAATTTTGCATTAAACCTTTATTATATTATATATATAGAGTCTATAATATAGAATATCTTCAGGGAGGATAATTATTATTATTATTACAAGTGTTCCTAGTATTTTTATCAATACATTATTCTACCTCCCTTTGGCTAATTTCCCAACGTGTTAACGGGCGCCTGTCTTCACAAGCTAGATTTACAGTATGTGCGCAGCATATGCAACCAATCCCACTATCATCTTCTCCGCTGTGCGTCTACCCTTGTATCAGAACTCATACACTCTACATTTACCAAATTTATTTAAAAATCTCGAAGGAGTGTCACATGACTTGATCTCCAATCTAGAAGCAAAAAATGACCCGTGTGGTTGTTAATAAGTTGGCTGTAAAAGTGGTCGTGAGGAGTGGATAGAACCGTACTCATTTTCCAGCGCTCCCCAGGTAATCCAATACCCGGTTCATTATATCTAATTGGAATTGCTAGTATGCGTCCGTCCATATCTTTTCAATGAAACTCTGAGATCCTATCCGGGATTTCGTTACTCCGCAGGCGCTTTAGCGAAGTAAAAAATTTCGTGAGCAGGTCAGATGTTTAGTCCACACTTTCAATTCCTAAGATAGATGATTCTCTCACATATAATAATTACTTATATCTTATCCTTACGTTAACTTTGTCCTTCCTTCTTGAAAGTGATATACTGACCCCAAATATATTCCTGCTTGTATTATATAACATTAATCAAAATAGCGATAACATTAACTGCGTTATTATCCTTTATATATAACAGGATGAGTATAGATTAGACTATTATAGTAGTTAGTGTAGTATGATTATATCTAGTATTATTACTGTAATACATTACTAACATTATATACTATTTCTAAAAATATAGTATAGTAAATAATACCTCCCAATAAATTTTCCTAAGGTACCCTATTTGTATATCCTTATATGATATTCATATAGGCCTATTACTTGTAATTTATTCATCTAGTTAGTTTTTATATAATGGATAGGTAGTTTTACAGGATAACTCGCACTCACGTCAGAACGGTGTCCTGAGAAACCTCTTTATTCTGAGAGACGCGCGGCGCAACATTATATTATAAAAACCAACACCAAAGGCACTAATCGTGCCTATAACCCTCTCAAGGTGAGCGCAGTATTTGTGGCTTCTATAAGAGAGTAGAGATTTCTATATTGTTTACCCGATGTTAAGAGAAAAAGATCAGAATATGGCACACCATAGAAGTTTTCGCCCCACAATACAAGAAGAGTGGCTTTATAGTAAAGGAGAGTAGAGCTGCGCTCATCATTTGTGCGATGCACTCTGTGTGGAGTCTGGTCCTTTGCTCAAGTTATTACTCACGCAAAATTTCATGCAGAGCAAGGCACCCTTCTCGCTGCTTAATTCGTGTGTTCTGACTGTCTCAATTCGGTGGAGGTGTTGTGTATGAAATGTCGAGTATTAATCCCAACTCTCCCCGTAATAAGTATCATGAAGTCGTGGCCTTCAGATTGTCAAGAAAAATATTCGTCGTAATAGCGGCAGCTTCAAACGATGAAACAGCAGTTCTACTGTTTCGAAGAATATCACCGCCAAATTTATCACAGTTTAAATTAAGTAATTATTATGCTTATTAGAAGGCTTGCCGATACCGCTATCCTCTCTTAAATAACTTAATCTAAGTGTAGAATACAAAAATCCTCTTAGGGAAGGGCCCCAATCCAGAAATAAGTGAGAACGAAAGCATTCAGGGAGCGAAAAATAGAGTGCACTACTATCTGGAGTAAGCTGTGCAGAGGAATAAGAAATTCCTGCAAACCGTGAACTCAGAACTCAGCTGTCTCATTTGAGAGGCCCTCACTTTAGGCAATCGTTGTGATAATTGAGGTTTTCTCCAATAGACAATTTTGTTTAGTTTCCCATTTGTTCAGCGAGACCATAGATTATGTACTCTCTCTCCTGTTCTTAAAAAAGGTGCATCCTCATCAGAGTATGAGTTGTGTGACCCGAAAACCAGGAGCCAAGGCTCGGATCCGATGGTGCACTCAATCCCTCATGGAAGAGGAACAACGGGATGGCCAAGTGACCATCTCAACTGGTCTTTTCTAGCCTTCCTAGGACGTATCATAGATTCTACAGATACACTCCAGTGCACCCCTTTCTCCCGATATCATTTATTCGTTTAATTCACACTTTAATACTTATGTAATTAGTCATATCAAGTGCATGCCCAATAACCACCTCTTGAGCAGAGAGGTGTAGTAAGAGGGCTAGGATCCCCAGTGTGGTTCTGGAATCTCGATTTCAAATGGGCTCCAATAATTAGATCGCAAACACAATGATAGCGATTGAGAGGAGTAGCCTGTTCCAGTAGGAATAGATTACAAGAGTCCATAGCTCAGCAGTCGGACAATTACCAAAACGTATTGGAGGAAAGGCAAGCCAGTAAATTATACATAAAAGTTAATATGAGACTGTTTAGTTGTGAGTTAAGAGCGCAGAATAATTTCTATTCATGCCAGGTCAAGCGCAGAAACACAAGAGTAGTGGTTGCCGCCCGCACTTTAACTTGTTTGATAGACAGTGACGCCAGCTACATCGCCTGTCTGTATAACTAAACTCGATCTCCCTCGCCATAACTCGTACTTCGCTTCGCGAGTAATGAAGAGAGATTAAGTAGGAAAAGTCGTCCAGGTTTAGTGTGCATTCAGAAGAGAACAGAGAGTTTTAAGATGCTCGGATTACCAGCAAGCTCTCTCTTTGCGTTTGAATGCTGTTGGCTTCCGAACCGGAAGCAAGGCCCATCAGAAGTTCAATGGAGTCTTGTGAAGGGTGGGGGAGCCCCAGAGCATTTTTTAGTGAAATCTCTGAAGGACGTGCGCAAAAATGAACCCGCTTCATGTGCGCTCCTCCTACTCCCACGATAGAATACTAACCCGGCCCCTACACAACATATTTTTCCCTCGCCCATGACATCAAGAAGCGGAGGTTCCTCGCTGAGTCACATATACGCCCTAGCGATTTCTCCTTTTATTTCTCTCTCACACATTGTAACTTCTCCATCCCAATGCCTCGACCAGAAAACTTACTCCGCAATGCCACCAATATCTCAGCTTCGCTACTCCTTCAGAGGCCATCGACTTTAAAGTCTTCACCCAGCTTTCCCTCGAAAACTCCGCCCAGCTCTTTTATATTATTTGTGGTAGTGAAACTTGCTATTCAAGTATAATTTTTCAAATAGTTATCATTTAACTATATTTAAGTAGTCTTATCGAGATTGTGGTCAGTAGTTTAACCGTAATAGGAGGAAACATGTGTTGTGTAATTTACTTATACTGAGGAGTTAGGTGGAGTGAACATATTAAATATTCAAGTCCAATTGTTCACAGAATATTGGTATAGACGAATTCTCCCTGCCCGCCCAAGATTAATGAAATGTCAATATATCTCATCGAACCATTATACTCCCGTTTCAGTATTACAGCTAAGTAAGTATAACTAATAATATCCTCCTGGGTAATCTCTCCTTTTTCATTTCCCCAAGCCCAACCAGTGTTAAATGACATTGTCACGCAGGGAGAGCATCTTAGAGAAGAGGAACAATCAATTTCAACATCAAGGTAAGTGCTTTTTCTCTTAAGTAATAACGTTAAGTAATTATTATGCCGCACTGATCATAAAAAGAGTTATAGTCCTACTCGGTACTTTTGGACCAGGAAAAGTTTAAGCCCACCAGAGAGAGAAATCATATATTTCCATATAGTTCTTCATTGAGAAAGCCGAACAATTACAGAGATATTTGATTTAATGATGTATAAATTCTTCCTCAAATACAAGGACATCAGTGAATTCTCTATAGTTCTCTTCATTGTCAGGGGAGCAGAATACACAAGATAAATCGGAAGTTATGTAGGAGCAATAAATAATATTTTAAAGCGCTATATAACAGTCAATACATGTTGGTTCTTTTAGAGATTCAAGATTCTCGCAGAAGTGAATTTTAGCGAGGCATGTATTTAAGGGTTTGATTATTACTTAGTATCTAAAGAACTCACAATCTCCTCATTTCTCTCTCGGCTGCTCAGGTATTTACACATCTAGGAATCTAATGTAATTATTAAAATTAACAATTATATATATGCTTAATAGTATAAATATTATAAATTACCTATTATAATATATATAATATCTTGTATATTATATGACTAAATTGTATATTATGAAAAGTATAGCTAGTGTTAGAATATATATTATAATTACTAAAAATATCATAAAAGGTATATACCAGTGTATTTAGAGATATATGAATAAGGAACATATAATTGGTTGTAATAAAGAATCCACTGTGGAAAAATCTATTAAATTTATCAAGTATTTGATCCCAGACGGATAGTTTGGACAATATTAGTGCAAAAAAAAAAATAATATAATAACCAGGGTTGTGGAAAAGAATATTGTAGAGGAGGTTGAGAAAGAAGGTAGATCTAACTCCTTCTCTCCTAATTTTTAAAATTTTTAATAATAACAAAAATAGATGAGCAATTTTAAAGGAATTTTCTCTCTAACAGAAAACACTTTATAAGTACCTACCTACTTATTGTTTTATTCTAAAATTCTCTACCCAGAAAAAATTATACGCCAACCCAATTATTTTAAAGAGTATTAAAAAATATAAAGAAATTATAGAGCAGTATAAACTTTTACAACTAGTTGTTAATCTATTAAGTTCTATAGCAATAGACTAAATATTCTTACTCTCCTTTAGGAAGATAAAGCAAGTTTGTCGACAAGACAAAACGCTCTCGAACCCACCTGTTTAATCAGCAATAACTTGTATTGCTAAGCCTTTTCCTGCAAATTTTTATAAACGTATAATGTGAAGGTGGATCCTATCTACTAGAGAAATTAATTGAAAGGTTGTTGCTACTTCTAGTTTCTGTTCGAACTCAGAAATATGTGATACTTGCACTATGTAAACCTGAAAATTATATATATTAATTATTATAATATTATAATTATTTAATTATATCTTTTTTTCATTCTTTATCTCTCTCTCGCTTCCCTCCATTGATTGAGGGTGTAGGTGCGAAAAATTATCACACGAAACAAGAACTTATATAGTAGTTTAGAATAAATAGAAATAACTCAAAATAATCCTCGAACTTCATAAATATACCTCCACACCGCTGCTAAAGAATCACTGACGTTAATCAACAACCATAAATCAAAAAAAAATCAACTCTTTAGTGGTAATTATTATTACATACAGGTACCGCGTACGGGACCCATACAATGTTATGAGTATTTACGTTCTAATATTAGGGCTATTTACATCCCACCGTGAACAAGTCCTACATAACATACTCATAATTACCTCTCACTTAACTAAAACGTCCGGCCAATTATCACAGAACAGGGGTTGGTTAACATGTTCTTCCTTGGTAATTACCCTTTATTTTGTAATGGCGAATCTCGCGTTTGCTTCTTTAACAAATGAACCTAAACTGTATCCGTTTTCTGTGAAATTATATCACAATGAAAGCGCCTCCTTTAAAATCTGGTAATTAGCCTCGTTGCGAAGTAATCGAGAGAATAACTCTAGGGTGCGTCCAAATGCGCGGTAAACTTCTTGTGCGCGTCTGTACAACCATATCCCCTCCTATAACTTAAACTTTAATATTTCTTGCGAGTCCAGAGGCAAAACAGCATAGTATAACTTTGTGGTTCCCTATGTTCAATCTCGAACAAATGCCAACTCAATGAGCAACGTTGATTTAATGAGCAGGTCACTTATCGAGCATTTAATGAGAATGGTATTAATCTAGGCTAGGCTTGCTACTTGCTAAACAAATGAGCAATCTGCGGGAGCCTCTGAACCCCAACTACTCAATCAGTACTTGGATGAGATTAAAAAGCGTGCGTGTGACCGAAGCTCCGAAATGAGTTAATGTGGGAGTTATTTTGTGAGTACCCACATGACACTCACCTTCCCCAGGTGTTCTTATTAAAAGATTATAGTATATCGAATGATCACCTTCCTACCGAGTAAGTTGTGAATTTATCTTGCCAGCTATACCCTCGCTCTCTCAAAAGAACCACCTGTTATTAATTGTCTCGATTACCTGTGTGTATAAATTTGATTTTAAACGCACCCTTGAATCCTGACCAAATGAAAGGATCGCCCTACACAATCAATCTAAAGCTCCTTACCACCCAATCGAACACTAAAGGTCCACTGATGCACATAAGTAGTATAGTTAGTTATGATAATAGTGAGAAATATAAGTTATATAGTGTATATAATTTAGGCATGAGTAAAGGTTATGTTGTAGTATAGTACAAATATTATAAATATAATATGCCTCAGTTTGAGTGTATTCAGTAGTAGATATAGTTAAAGAGAACTAAAGAATTCATAATTAGAAGCTGTTTTGTAGGCCCATATTTATATATTATAGGAGTGAGGTGAGTATGAATCGAAAGTCATATATAAGCCATTATCTGTTTTTTTAATTTAAATATCAATTTCATTCCATACATCGTTGTTTATTTTTATTATTACATCACAATAGTTAAATTCATTATTTTTTTATTCATCATATATGAATTTTAATTCGCTAATGGTCTGAAGGTTTTGGATGAAATTTTGAACGCAGTTATGATCCTTAAAGATGACACAAGTATCACCAGCGTATCTCACGTAAAAGAAAGGGTTAAAAAAAAAAGAAAGCGACGTAATGGATACTTCAATAAACGTAGAGAAGACAAAATAGTATAAGAGTGTCAGAAGCAAGATACAATGAGAGAGGCTTAGTAAATGAAAAGAGATCTGAAATCAGAATGTAAAATGAAAAAAATAAAATATAGAAATAAAGGAAAAAAATTATAAACCAAGATAAAAAAGATAAAATAAATTTTTCTCTGTAAAGTAAAGACTAATGAAAATATGAGTTGCCGCCGAGAAATAAGTAATATTAAGAGTGCATTTCACCTCACCTGAATGTTCGACAATAGGTCTTAACCTATGTCTCCCAGTGATGGACAACATCTGAGCTGCTTTCCTGCACTCATCTATAAAGTTTGTTAACATTTTGCTCACATGTGAATGTTCAATATTTAACATTTTCAATATTTATATTTAAACATAGTTTTATAGAAGAGAGAGAGAGAGAGACAGCAGCAGTATATATATATATGTTATGAAAGTATATATATTATGGTATATATATATGGCATATATATATATATATATTAGTATGTACCGGAACCAGAATTTTTGCTCCGCCGGAATCGAACTTTCCGAACCTTTGAAAAAGTTCCTAGCTCGGAAGTTCGGGCCGGAACCGAAACTTCTAAACTTCAGCCACCCTACATAAGCTGTGTCTTTTCCAGAAGCCCGGGCGGGCACACAGGCGCCCATGCATCGTTTCCAGAGCCCGTTCGAGATCATTAAATCGTCAATGCAAATCAAAAAAACAAAATCTTTACAAAACGGAAATTTAAATGACCTTTTCTGCCAAAATTTAATATTTTAGTTAACTTTGCGGCTAAGGGTACTATATCGTATCATCATAAAAACAGATACACATAGTACTGAGTATTGCTACAATTGTCAGCCGATCCGATGGTGGCTCTACAGGTACTGGGCCTGCTCTCGATTTGCTTGGGTCGGTTTTCAAGCCTGAAAGTAGCTTGAGCGCATTTTGGGAGACAGTGCACCCCGCTTCTGGAACGCAGCTATTTTTCACTTCAAACTTGTCTGATTACCAAGTGGAGTCTCTAGAAGTATCTGTCATCTTGTCATATCCATACTGTGAGCTCTTAGTTCTGCAAGCCAAAATTTTGATAAGCGGATCAGTAAATTGGCTATAAAAAGTTAAATATACTCATAGCTGCGTTTCCAGAAGCCTGTGTGCAGCCTGTGTGCAAAATCGACTCGGAAACGCTTGAAAAAAATTAAATTAACCAATCAGAGAACAGGAAATTTTGAGTACCTGGAAACGTGGCCGAGCGAGCCCTCGTCGGATCAGCTGGTGGCCTGAAATACTGCCCATCATGGGCGTATAGTGGGGCACTAACTGTCCCCCTAAAATCTTGGCGAAATAAAAAAAAATGAACCTTATATTGCCAGACGACGTTTTTAAGGGTTGGTTAGTAGAAAACTGAAAGATACATCAATTGATAGATAATGAAGTAGTAATTATTAATTACAAGCGAGGTTATAAATATTATATATATATATATATATATATATATATATATATATGTTAGATATATATATATATATGTGTATATGTATATTATGTATTATTACATATGTTATTATATTATATACATATTATATACATCATATATATATACCGGCATATATATTATTACCGGTATATATATATGAGAAGATATGAGTTATATTATTATTATATTACATATATACATATATATATTTATATTATTATTATTATATATTATTATTATTATTATTATTATTATTATTATTATTATATATATATATTATATATATTATATATATTATTATTATTATTATTATATGTTAAAGATAATATAGTATATATATATTATATATATATTATTATTATTATTATTATATTATTATTATATTATTTATTTATATATAATATTATTATTATACATATATATTATTTGTATATTATACATACATATATCATTTAACCTTTGCCAATTCCTAAATGTGAGATCCTGCCTACGCCCATGACTCTTATACTTATATGTATCTATTTTTTGAAATGATACGATATATTAGTATCCTTAATATAAGTTTAATTCTAAAATATTTAAAAATTTTAAGCTACTTCCGACCCATGTTTTGTAAAAAGATTTGTTTGTAAACAAAGATCTTCCAGTAGCCTCCGCCCGTTTATTACCCTGAAATCGAGATTTAAACAAACAGGCGCCTGGACTGTGACGTTTTACGTGACGAAGTGCGCAAACGCCTCGAAACGATGCTGCATGTGCCTGCCTGGTTGCAGTCGGGCTTCTGGAACGCAACTATATAAGTTCTGCGGGTCTTCAAAGTTTAAAAGCTTTTTTCAGAAGCGGTAACGTGTTTGATGATAAGAGATGACGTTTAACTCCACAACATGGAGAGCAACTTATTTTCCCACACCACAACATCATTTCAAAATTCAAATAAATTCATTTTGGCAAGAAAATTATGGAATCTTGGTTTTAAAAATTTTCTAAAAATTTTTTTTTTAAAACAGTTTAGTAAATATTTTGTTTTGTAGTAGTTTCCCTACTTTAAAGTTAATTTCTTTAAATAATATACACACACACACACAATAATAATAATAATAATAATAATAATAATAATAATAATAATAATACCCTGTACAAATTTTATTTATCCCCAGGTCTGGATTCTAGATCAGGATTACAAAAAAGATCAAATATTTAAATCAACTGATTTTTTACGTATTTTTTTTAAAAATCATTATTTTTTTGTATTTTCAGACGAATCCTTTTCGGAATTAATAATTTTTACTAGTTATCACCTGATTGATAAGTATATTTCATTTACATAATAAGTAAATTCATCACTGTTGTTTCAAGTCATTTTTAATAAAAGAAAACAAACAAAATTCAGACTCAGATTATTATACAGTATATATATATATGAGGTTATTATTATTGGTTATTATTATACATATTATTATTACATATATATATATATATATATTATGTATATTATTAATATATATATATATATATATATATATATATATTATATATATTGGTTGGAGTTATATATATATATATATATATATATATATATATATATATATATATATATATATATATTGTTATACTATCACTAAATACATAAAAATAAAAATCTATAATTTAAATAACTCAATTAAACTAAATCAATTATATTTAATTAAAATTATTAATTGAAATTTAAATTATATTAAGCAATTTAAGCAAGCTAATAAAAATCTTTGTGTAAAAACAAAAACAAAAAATCAAAAAAAATCAAAAATATTCCCAACCCCTTTCTAGAGTATTAAAGCTACCCGTTCGAGTGTGAAAATATTATTTCATATTTAAAGTTTTCGAAAGTACAAAGTCGAAGGCCATTTTATCATGATATTTGTTCACATACAGTCGTCCCTCGTAGAACGCGGTCTTATAGATCGCGATCTTGCTATACCGCGGTTGGCAAAGATAAATAAAAAAGAAAAATTAAAATTACATAATTACAAAAATAAAAAGATAAAAATTAAAATTAAAAATTGCAAAAATAAAAATAAAATAATATATGTTAAGATACCGAAATGAAAAAAAAGAAAAAGAAATATTTGGTGAGCTAAAAAGGCAAAAGCGTCAATTACCGATAACGATGTATTTCTCAAAAAAGCAGACAATACAACCTACAGATTCTGGACTGCCTTCATCTCTTACACCTTCAATTCATTTACAATTTAAAAGAAACTATTTTTGTGCTCAATTGGCTAAACTTTAAAATTTTATATTACAGTCCTCAGGCTATTTAATTAAATATATAAAAATTTATCTCCAAATTTTTTAAAGGTTTGTATATTGTATATTTTTATTTAAAAACTAAAACTTTTTTTGCTCATTTTAAGATATGTAGAGTACTGTAGTGTAATGTAATAAATATCCTACTAATTAACTAGTCAATAAAATATGCTTATTTATATACTGTTCTGTAAATAACATTGTATCTGCAAATTATTCAATTATTATTAAGGATAAATAAATACTGCTGCTATTTTATTCACCTTATACAAAGGTAAAATTTTAAAATTAATGATTTTTCAAGGGAATAGTTATACGCGATATCGCCCATAACGCGGGGAGTCAGGAACCTAACCCCCGGCGTTCTACGAGGGACGACTGTACTATATCAATTTTTAAATATTATTTTTTATGCATGGTTCACCGTGTAAACGATAAATCAATTGCTGAATTCTTTACAAGCAAAGACATTGAAAAAGCAGAGTTCCGGTTAGTTCCGGCTGGAACCAAGCTAGTTCCGGTCGGAACCGGAACTTCCAAAAAATCGAGGTTCCGGCCGGAAGTTCCGGCCGGAACCTGGTACATCTCCCTAAATGGCATATATGTTACTATATATATATATATATATATATATATATATATATATATATATATATATATATAGATATTGCAGTAATAAATATAGTATATATATATATATATATATATATATATATATATATATAAATATATATATGGTTATATATATATATATATATATATATATATATATACATATATATATATAAAAGTATATATATATATATATAAATATATATAATTCCCCTTCCCATCCATAGATGGGGGTGGAGGCAAGTGTAGCGTAGCATACCGAACAGAAAGTGTAGAAAATGGCGCAAGTCGGTGCTAGAAACTCCCTCCCTTACTGTCCCCTTTATACCTTCCAGTGAGAAATCCTCGCAATCAGAAAATCCACCCTAGAGGGTTCACTGAAGAAACTGCGACGGACCCTCACTGTGGAATCTCGTCAATGTAGGGTTCATCCCCTGGGCAGCCCCACAACCATACCCCCTCACAAAACCCCGCCATTCACTTCTTTTATGTAACCCTTCTCCTCGCCTCTGCTACAAAACCCACAGATACTTATCCTCGGTGGCATTCCCGCTGACTAATCCACTTTTTCTTCCTGGTCTCCCAGCCGGTCGATTCCCCAGCACACTCACCACCACACCACTTTAACCAACCAACTATCATCCATCCTTTCCATACGGACCAAACCATCTCAACGCATTCTCTTTTTTATTCTCTCATTTACCTTCTCTTCAGCTGACCACACACACCTTCATGCGTTCATTACCCCCATTTCCTTAGTCACTCTTCTCATTCCAACACGCCCCTAAGATGTCCATCCCATCTGGATCACTATAATTCTAGATCGGCACCTCTTATAAGCCTGTAACACCTGATAACATCAAAGCATAGGTGTCAACATACCCTCATATATATATATAAATATATATATATTAAGTTATATATATATGGCATATTAAGCATATGGTTAAGGATATAAAGAAGGCTACATATATGTATATATATATATATATATATATATATATATATACCTTCTTTTCTTTCTTTCTTTCTTCACCTTCTCTTTTGCCTCCCAAGATTGTATGAAATAAAAAGGTTATCGAAAAGCGGTAGAGAACATAGACAAACGCGCCAGCAAAGCCCAGCCTTACTGCCCCTCTTCTGTACCATTAATTAATGAGGAGTCAATACAGACAGAAAATTCACCTCTAGAGCATCATAGGACTGCGATTTTAATCTCACTATGGTAACTGTCAATGTGTGTTCACATCCTTTATTCAGGTGGCCGCCAAATCCAAGTTCCTGATACAAACCCGGCTATTTCCCATCACACCCTATTTTCGCCCCGCCAACCCATGATTTCTCTCCTTCAGAGCGATGCCTGAGCCATCGATCAATCCACTTTCTCTTCGGTCTCCCAGCCGGCCGAGTTCTGCACCACACCTCCAAATCTGCCACATCCATTCACCTGACTCATTCATCCTTTTCCATGATCTCAAACTCATTCTGAATATACTTTCATTTTATTTCATTTTTACCCCTTCACACCCACACCACTTAACACGCTCATTCCTCTACTTTATTAAATTCTTTTCTGGCCATAGAGTATTATATATATTATAAGCATATATATATATTATAAAGATATATATATATATGTAGCACATATGGTATATATATATATATATATATAATATATATATATATATATATATATATAAGGTTATTATATATGTATATGTATATATATATAGAAAGTGGCTGGTACACCAAGTCCCTTTGGTGAATGCAAAAAGACCAAGTTTTGAGTGGGCTAGGGTCTCAAGTGTGATGGTGGCTGTTTCAGTGTTAATGCACAAAGGTTTAAACAATGGTGGGGAATAAAAAAAGGTATAATCAAAGGTGCAGTCTGCTCAGATGGATAATCTTAGGGGTGTGTAGGTGTGAGAAGAATGGCACATGGAGAAATTAGTGTGTTAGAAAGCTGTGTGGAAAATGAAGAGTAGAATGAAAGAAATTAAATTGAGTATATATTAAGAGAGTTTGCAATATGAAATTATAAATGATAGTCCATTGTTAAGCAGATGCAGATGGGTATGCGTTGGTAATCACCGATTGTTCCTAAGAGACTAAGAAAAAGTGGATGAATCAGTAAAGCAGTAAGCCGGAATAAAAGTGTTGCTTTAGAAGGATGGTACATAATAGTTGTGAATGTCCGGGGCTTTGTGAAGGGGTATGATTGGTGGGGCTTGGCCCAGGGATGAGTTAATGAACCCCACATTAAATTTAGCACGCACAGTGGGTGTCCGTTGGTAGTATGTAGTCTCATACATTTTTGCCACTGCGGGAGGGCTCACACCCTAAGGGTATAAGGGAATTTGGAAAATGTGCTTCTCAACTGAATATGTTCTTCACTAACTAATCCTATTTCCATGGGAGGTTGTATTTTCCTCACCTTAGACCACATCTGTGGGAAGTGAAGGGAGGAAATAGAAAAAAAAAAATGGGGCTGAGGTATTTATATATGGTATATATAAGGTTATGGCAGCAGGCAAGTGGTTATATGGTTATTAGCAAAGAGCAGCATATATATATATATATATATATATATATATGGTTATATATTTATATATTGAAGCGCACGCGAAACGCGAAAAGCGTTTCACGATAAATGCAAACTATATAACACCAACTGAGGAACCGAACGAAGTACACTC
>JABUQX010105806.1:17500-25000 GCA_015478945.1 Trachelipus rathkii | reverse complement strand
ATAATGCTTAAAATAATAACATGGTGCCCCTCCTGGGTGTTAAATATATAATGTATTTAGATAGTAATCACCCTATATCACGTATCTACTTATTATAACGTAATTATATCACGTTATTCAGTCTATACTATATTACTAATATAATATATAGATATATATAATGCGATATTTACTATATAGTAGTTACTGTATATATACTAAAGCTACATCACTATATATATATATATATAATATATATTATACTACGTACTTACGATACTCAAGATATATAAGTATACATATTATATCACCATATTATATGAATACTATATGTGATTATTAGGTGATGCTAACATAGTTATATACTACAGCCCGCGGTAAGATATATACGTATATATATATACCGACTCCCTCTAAGTGTGATATTCAGTATTAAGTATATAATCTCAGTAGATAGTACTTTAATAATATATTAGTTAATATTATACAGTATAATATAATCTCAAACTTAGATATTCTAAGGTAAGGGGTAAGATAAGGGTAACTGTAGGAAATAGGAGAATTAGTTTATGAGTATTGTAGGAGAGACATATTATGGTATTTTTTGCATCTTGAGAGAGCTGGGTTGGTGTGATGATTATGGAAGGAATTTAATCGGTCGATCGACTTAAGCGTACAGGGTGCGTTTAGAAGTGGTAGAGTAGAGAATAATGGGATTCAAATCTGTTTACAATCTAGAAACATGATGAGTTGCAGACAAAATGAGACATAAGAAGTATAAAATGTTATTTACTGTTATATGTATCTTGCAAGGCGTATGATAGAATTAATATGATGAAAGCTCTATGGCAGGTGTTATGAATATATGGTGCTGGGTGGTAGGCTCTGAATGGAATCAAATGTACATATGACGATAGTTGAAGCGTGGAAGAGTAGATGGAGATCGAAAGTGATTGGTTTTAATACTAATTAGCGGATGGAGCTGGGATGTTATCTAGTAGTCTCTTTGGGTTAATTCAATTTGTATATCTGCACTCTCATAAAGATTGACGGTGGGGTGATAGACGTGTCTCTCGAATGATGGTGAGAATGGTACAGCTCGAGTGAAGTAAATGGACGTCTCACTATTAATTGATTACATTATCTATTAATACTTTAAGTACTAGCATGCGGAAGATCTTGCTCGTTTGTGTGGCTAATTCTGCAAGAGAGTTGACAGAAGTAGACTTGGCTCATGAATTCGAGCAGCTGGTGCTGTGTGAAGATGTAAGGGTTGAAAGAAAACCGTGGATAATGGTAAGGTTGATGGTTGTGTAGTAGAGGACAGTCCTTGGCGTGTTAAGTGCTATGCTCTGTAGTTGGAGCATTCGGAACAAGTTTGAGTTTAATATTTAGGATATATGATGGATAAAAGTGAAGTGGATGATGCAAGGAGCTGCTGTAGGAAAATGTGAATGCAGGCAAGGTGTGCGCTGCTCTTAAATCGTTGGTGGATTGAAAAGACGACTCTTATCGTCTTGAGTTCGCCCGCTAGGGTCTTTGCATGACGTTATGTTGATTATGTAGTTATGTTATAGTAGTAGAACTCTCTCTCTGAATCAAGAGGTATAGGTATCTAAAGTCCAATACTGCACATTTGACCTTATCGCCACCCTGATCAGCAGTGTGAGTGTTAGTGTTCGAGAAGAATTGGATAAGATTGACGAAAGATACTGTGAACGGTTAGAGGGTTGTCATGGTTGTGGATGAGAGGCAAGGTAAATGACGGAGAATTAAATGAACAGTACGTTCGAGGCATGGGTTTGTCATGTGGAAAGGCTGGAGAAGATCTGGTAAGTTAACGGATATATGTTAGTGGTGAGTGTCGCTGGGAATCGCACCCGGCTGGTAAGAAAAAGCTGCGATGCAGTCCCAGTAAAGGATATACCTGGAGTAAATGTGAGTTTGACAGACCGGCGTTGAAAGAAAGTGCCTAATAGAGTTGCATGGCGGGTTTTGTGAGGGCGGTGTACGGTTGTGGCCCACCCTGGGCCAAGAATAAACCCATATTGGACGAGATGCCATGAGGTGAGGGCTCCGGTCCGCCTCAGTAATACGCGGGTCTCTCCATGAAGCTCTTAGGGTTGATTTCTCCATCTGCCCGACAATCTCTCCTCCGCCTATAAAGTAATAAAAAGGGGCGCGGTTATAAAGGCTCAAAGTCACTGGGCTTTCTTTTTCGACTTGCGCACTTCGCATCTTCTAACTACTTCCCTGTTTCCCGGTGCATGTTCGCACCTTACCACGTGCTTGTGTTGGGTGCGGAAGTTGGGCAGTGGTATCTCTATGTCATATCACATTATATACCTTATAATATATATTCTAATATTAATAGTATCAACTATGTCAGTATTATACATATAATAAATGCTGCTATTAGTATTATCATATACACCATTATTTATAATATATACTCATCTATACCCCCACCATTATACCATACGATAGTATATTTAATAATTTATATATATTTAATATATATACCGGTATATATACGTTACTATATATTGATAACCCTACATACTCATATTAATATATAATCATTACGACTCTCTGAAAGGGATATTGCAAAATAAAAATCGTATCAAACAGGCCTCACTAACGTATTAGCCATTACGAAACTGACGTTGTATACAGATCAAAAATGTCTATATAGAATTATTACTATATTTCAGTGGCTGTCAATATTTCTCAAGTTACAGATGACGAGATTTAAAAAATACTTTTTTATCAGGCATTTTGAATGTCTAAGAGCCACAGAAAATATTCACCGTGAAATTCATGTAGTCTTTATTATTACATAAAAAAAAAAAAATATAATAAATATCTGCGCGGAGCTATACTTCCATTTTTTAATACATCTGCATATTTGCCAAAGGAACAATTGAGCTTGAAATCAAAATGGTTTAATGTTTAAATTTTTAGATGACTAGAATGTAAGGCTCGTCTTAATAACTTCTCAATGAAGGTGCTACTGTTATCAGAAGGGCAAGAATGTTTTTTGATTTGATGGAAAAGTTGCTATTATAGAAACGAGAATTATCCACGCATGTAGTCTTACCGCAAAGGAAGAATAGCACTTTCTTCAAGATGTGTGTAACTTTGGATGCCTATTCTGGTATTTATTTCTCAATAGATTCAATCAGTTAAAGGTGAGCCTTTATTTGTATGCGCCAAAACATGCAAGCTAATTGAAATAAAGATGTTGAACAATAATTTATACCTTGCATAATGCTAACCATACTGGACGTCATACAGTATGATTATTTTGTGCGCGCAGTTACCGCTGACAACGCGTTCAAATTCACATGTCTTCCTACATGTCCTCACACATACATCCGTTATCAATTGAGAGAAAGCTCCGAGTCCAATTGCTCATAAAGGTGGAATGCAAAAGCGAACATCCCTTTCGCTGATACATCTCTCATTAGAAAAAAGGATTCACAACAAATTCACAAAACTGTCTTTCAGAGTTTTTATTTAATTTCTTCTAAAAACCTATGTGTATATCATCATTATAAAGCGCCTAAATTTCCTTTCAGTTTTTTTTATAAATTAGGGGCTTTAATATCACATCAGTAAAAGCAGTTATTCTTATTTAATGTTTGGAAAAGCGGTCAAAATCTTTGTTGCCAATTCTTTAAAATAACTTTATTTTATTCTGAAAATAAAAATATTTTATTTTATTCTGAAGTGTCAGATTCAGCCAGATTTAAATTACTGCGAGGTGTCTGGCATTACATCTTATAAAGAACATCACATACCAGCATAAATACTATGATATATATATATATATATATTAATAAATCGCTAGATACTAGAGATACGTCATATATAAAAAAGGTGTAATCGACTATATATGTGTGTGTTATTCAGTACTATACATATACTCATCAGTATATACTCCACTAGTGTATAATCATAAGTACTATATATATAATGAATATATGATATAACAAAAATACCCTAGGAATTTATACGCGACAAATCTTTGTGTTGGCAATAAATAACCAATAAAATAAAATTTTGCAGAAAGACAAACGCAATCTGGACACTCGTATGATGAAAAAACTGGTAAAAAAGAACCAGATTATGCTAGTGGAGGAGGCTACGTTGGAAACAAACTCGTAACATCGAATCTTGATGATCATAAGGAATATTGTATAGATATTTTCTTTAAATGTTGTTGTTTGTTAAATGTAATTTTATAATTTTCATTTTGTTTTAGTCCCTTAAATTGATAAATTATGTTTAATAAGGATAGACCTAACTTAACCTAAACCTAACCTCACCTAATCTACCTAACCCAACCCAACTAAACCGCCTAAACCTAACCTTAACCTTCCAATATATTATAGATATTAAATATATTATATCAATATATTATTATATATATATATATATAATATATATATATAATATATGTATCATATATATATATAAAATGTGCTCCGTGTTGAGAACTCGCGACCTACTTACTAGAACAATGTGTGATTGTGTGTGTGTATGTGTGCAAGGTGTAGATGTATGAGAGATGTGTGGTGTGTGTGATACTTCAATGACCGACATGTCACAAATATGTGTACTAAGAATAATTGTCTCGTGTACCTATAACACAAGTATCAAAAATACTTTACAAAATCTAAGTTCTTGCTCACTAGGGACTCATGGCATATGAAGAATAAATTCATCCCGAAACTTGCTGGTGGTGTCAGTATCACATGCTAAATTTCGAAACTTTTAAAGCTTAGTACCACGTGAGTATGTTTCTTTGCGTGTTTCACAATGTTAACGTACACTATGAGCAGCGTGAGACGAATAAACAAACGCGTAGATCATATACGGTTATAGGGCTATGTACAAAATAGGGCAGCCTGTAATGTGCTGTGGATAGAAATAGAAAAAAGAGATAAGACCATTCTATTTCAAGATCTCATCTGCTAGTATTGCGCACCGTGTGTTTTGTGTATCCTGCACATAAAAGTTTACTATGAGTTCAACGGGGACTAGTCCCAGATGGCTCGCCCCTCACGGAAGGATCGATGCGTTAAATATCAAAAAAACAAATTCCTGTACCTGCCCGCCCGGCGATGGCTTAGGCTAGATTTTTAGGTTGTAGTTAGGTGTAAGTTACGTACGGTAGTTATGTTTAGCGGTGTAGAATACCGGTATAGGTTAGGTTAAGTTCCAGGTTGTTAGGTATAGTTAGGTTAGTATTAAGTTTAGTTAGAGTGATAGGCTGGTTAGGTTAGGCTGTGTGTGTTTAGTCTAGTTAGGTTACGGTTAGGTGTAGGTGTGTATAGGTTGTAGGTTAGGTTAAGTTAGGTGAGGTTAGGTTCGGTTTCTAGTTTAGGTTTAGTTAGGTTGAAAGTAGAGTTAGTTAGCTCTAGGTATAGGTTAGGTATAGGCTGGGTTAGGTTGAGTATCCGACATTTGTTTTGTTGTTCGTTAGAGAAACTCTACGACTACGCAGCGTTTTTTTTCCTATATACTGTCCGACCCAATTTTCATAGCTTGACCTTTTGGCTATAGGTCGAGTTCGACACTGCCGGGTAATGTAAGAGTCGCCAAAATACACCGTCTCCGCTTTTGGACTCATGGCGCAAGCTGTCAACACTGTAAAGGCAAAATAGAGCGTGCTCATCATATAAGACGAAAAACATAACTTGATGTATTAAGTGAAAGGGAATATCAAGAATTCCTATGTCGCCGAATCTCGAGACGTGGCCAAGGGTTAAGTGGCTTCAAACTTGAGGTTTAAGTCAATGTGCAACAATAACTTAACTCACCCTAACCCTCTAACCCTAACTCTAAGCCTAACCTAACGCTAACCTAAAGGACCTAACCTAACCTAACCTAACGCCTTGAGGCGGCTAGTACAGAAAAATTTTTTTTGATCGTTGTTCGACCCTTTTTACTAATGACAAAGTAGGAGTGAAGCTATCGACCAGCATGTCGGGCTGAGCGAGTAGTCCGGAAGCGTGATCACAACCCTAAATTTCTCATTTACCGTTTAGAAAAGAATAGATTTACAAACCAAACAGGTGTCTCATCATCCACTTACCGTCTTGCGCCGCAGGCTACGGATCACTCTAAGGAGAGCAGCAGGATCGATTATTAGAAAAATCGTTCCAAACAGGTCATCATTCTCTGCATTACTTTTGGTGTGGAGATGAGTTTTACATCTCTGGGTCAACGGACATCCATATATGAGTGGAAAATATGATATTTTAACCTCAGCATTGTCATGTTATACCAGAAACCTTTTCTGAATGTGTGTGTAAAACCACAAGTTAGACCTTTCCACAAATGGAACCATGATCCTTTCAATAGGATTTAGCACGGGCACATAAAGCAACTGGTCTACTCCAATTGACTCATGGACAATGTTCTCATTGCACGGGTGCTCCACTGGCAACCCAGAACTCTAATCTTTGCAATTACAGAAAGTAATATAGGGAGTTTTAAAGCGAATTCTCTGCTCGTGAAACGCTCGATGCTAAATCATTTAAACTTATATATCTCATACCTCCAACGGAATTGTGTTGAAAAGCCCTCGTGACGCCTCCCGTGTTTGACTCGAATAGGACGACTGGTCCTCACAGCTTATAACTCTCTCCTGCTTAACGCGCAGTGCGTCTCGCTAGAATCTCTCTGTGCTCTCCCCCGCTGAGCCACTCTTCTCGCTCTCATCTCTGTCGACTTATATACGGATGTGTTATTAATTTAAACTGTCGCTCTCTCCACCAGACACCCACGTCATCGACCTCACATATATATATTCAATGCAACAGTATTATTGGTGGGGGTAGTACTATCTATAATATATATATCCATATATGATTTATATAATATATAAGAGGTATAATATTATAATATAGTTATATATTATATTATCATATAAAACTAATATCATATATATATATATATAATAGTACTCATAGTATTATAGTATATACTTAAAGTCTCCCCAGGCGAATCATAACTCGACATGTCACAAGGAGCCTATCGACGTATATATTCGGGTTCCCCCACCCCGGGGCCCCCTAACGGGACTATTTCCGCTGGCTGGCCAGGCTGATCCGAGGATGCCGGAGCTTTCCCATAGTAGCGAGACAACAACTAACAATGTACTCATTACAACGTACTGAGTATGAGGGAGCTAGACAGTTCTCATAGGAATCTCACCGTTCTGCTCGTATCACCCGAGTGCTCCGAACCGGCCCTCTCCCGACTTGCCAGCGCCGTAATGGACTTTACCCGCACCTCTGAGCTAGAAGCCGCTCTTTATATATAATATAATATATACGATAAAGTAATATTACTATAATATATATAATACGTTATATAATACCTATAAATAACCATACATACTTATGATATAGTCTATATGATAATATATATATATACTTTAATAGATATATATATATATATAGTATATACTATATACGTAATGATATATATTGTCGTATCCATATATAT
>JABUQX010105806.1:0-15000 GCA_015478945.1 Trachelipus rathkii | reverse complement strand
AAGTGACCGCTCGCCACAAAGCTGACTCAGCACAATCTATAATAATAATAATAATAATAATAATAATAATAATAATTAATAATGAATTAATAATAATAATAATATAATAATAATTAATAATAATAATAATAATAATTAATAATAATAATAATAATAGTTAATAATAATAATAATAATAATAATAATAATAATAATAATAATAATAATAATAATAATAATAATAATAATAATAATAATAATAATAATAATAATAATAATAATAATAATAATAATAATAATAATATAATAATAATAATAATAATAATAATAATAATAATTAATAATAATTATAAAAATAATAATAATAATAATAAAATAATAATAATAATAATTAATAATAATAATAATAATAATAATTAATAATAAAAAATAATAATTAATAATAATAATGAATAATAATAATAAAATATAATTAAAATTTAAAGAATAATTAAAAATACTATATATAATGATGTTCTTTCATAATTATAATATAAAAATAAAATAAATTAGATTTCCTATTTTTAAATAAATTAATTTTAATTTTTTTAAAATTTCAAAATACATGTTTAATAAAAAGAAATAAATATAATAACATAATAATATTTAAAGCTAAGAAAGGAAGAAGAGAAGAAGAAGAAGAAGAAGAAGAAGAAGAAGAAGAAGAAGAAGAAGAAGAAGAAGAAGAAGAAGAAGAAGAAGAAGAATTGTTCTTATTCCTTTAAAGACAACAGCGAAGGAGTTTAAAAATATCGTAAAAAAATTAATGTACAACAACAACAACAACAACAACAACAAGAAATATTCAAAATTATTCCTGGTAAATGAAACATATCATATATTAATTTTTCCTATATTATTTCAGTAAATTGACTAAATTCTAAATAACACGTACTTTAATTCTGCAATATACCCAACCTTCTTTTATGGAACTCGTTCCTCTCCCTGTTCTTCACTCTTAATCAATGAAATATTTATTCTGACTCTCTTAACTTCCCCTACAGTTTAAAAAAAACACCCTACGCTTCTGGATATTAACGATATTGCATCCTGGTTAGGGTGAAAAGAATAAAACGGGAGAATAAAAGATTCTGGAGAATAGCCCAAGTTGTCAACAGGAAAAATGGTAGACAGGAGGTCAAATAGTCGACACAAAATCAAAAAAAAATTCCTTACAGCCAGGCGCAGTCATTAGGTTAGGTTAGGTTAGGTTAGGTTAGGTTGTATTCGTTAGAGAAACTCTAAATGAAAAGATTCAAGATTCTTAAGTAATTGATGGAAAGTTTAAGGTTGTCTGACAAATATATAAATTCTTGGTATTCGAAATTGATGAAACAATTGTGGGAACCCTTGAGTTTGCGTGAATAACATGCTAACAACATGTTAGCAACATGTTAACAACATGTTAACCTACGTTTACTTTGTTAACTATGTTAACTTATGGTTCTCGACTAAAACTTGATCGTCCAAGCTTCTAAAATCATGTTTCACGCAAAACTTTTCGTCCTCCTAATTATCTAGATGGAATTCGTCAAATAATTAATGATATAAATTTAGGCATATAATCGGCACTTTTTTAATTTTTGTGGACAATATGTGCACAATAGTTGTTAAGAACTGATCCTATTTCGACTATTATGACAGTGTACAAGGTTTTTATTAGAGGAGTTTAGTTTTTTTTTTTTGTGGTGAATAGTGAAATCAATTAGAATCTGTATCAAAAGATATTGAAAAATATATGGAAAATTAACAGTCCCACCGTTGTTTCAATGACCATTAGCCATATTCTCCGTAAATAACTAGATTTATACAATTTTCAGAGAATTTTAATTGTGTTTAGTGTAGATGCTTTTTGTCGGAATTTTGAGTGCAGTCACTTAAATTACCTCGATATGGAAATAACAAATTGACAAATCAAGTTTGAATGATACTATTTCAAATTGTCTGAATAATAGGTGTTATATAAATACTTTCAATTTCTATTAAATTTTCCTTTGCTTACATAGGGACTTCTAAGACTGTATGAATTTGTTATGGAAAATACGTTCGTATACTTTTCTAAGGTGTTTAGGGAATTTTCGCACATGTTAGATAGGGACTTATAAGTATATGGCTTATGTTAATTTTGTAAGTCATAAATTGATTTTAATTAAAATACGTTTTCACTACTAATGAAATAATTTGGTATATTAAAACAATATAGTATAATTTATTAAAAATCGTCATTCTAGCATCACCTATAAATTACTATTAACAATTCGTTTTACTGGTTTTTTGAAATTGGCATTTTCCAATGAAGCATATTTATATTAGTAAGTATCCAATGCTAAAAAACCGTTAATAATCATATTTTAAGAAATTGGAATATAATTTGCAAATGGTTGAAATGTAGGAAAAATTCGTGATCTTTAAGAGCTTTTAAAATTTTGCCTCATTGTGTGGAAATATTTATTTTATAAGAAAAAATGTGTTCTTATTTGAAATTAAAACTTTATTTTTATTCACAAAACAGCTTTTCACTACTAATTAAATTAATTTTATTTAGTATATAAATAACAAATATTTTGAAAATTTCATTAATAATCAGGTCAATTCTACGTAACACTCCTATACTATTCTGAACAATTCTACTTTTCGCTTTTTGAATATGGAATATTTCAATGAACAGATTATTTTTTTCATTGCTAAAAATCGTTTAAAGTCAATTTTAGTGTAATTATCAAAATATAAATTAGGGATGAGTTCTTTAGTACTTAAAATTAAGTAGTTCTTAAAATTTTTACAATAAGGGATGATTTCTGAACATTTCTAAGGTTAGGTTAGTTCTATTCAATTTTTTTTTTTATTAAAATGCTTTCAATATTATTAATTTCATTTCATTTGGTAATACTAAAATACAAATATTGAAATTTCAATTAATAAAACTCTTTAAACATTTCCCGAAAACATATTTTACATAAATTCGCTTTTCTGCCAAATTATTGAAATTGCATTCTTCAACTAAAGGATCTATATTCATCGTTCATTGCTTTTCTGGGAGATGCTAAAGTTTAATCGGTCAAATAAATCGGAGATTCAAGAATTACTAGGAGATTGTAGAAGTTATTGAAGTTTTAGGCTTTTAAGGTTACTCTTACTGAAAGGTGTAGATATCGTTAAGTTGTATGTTGAGATATTTTTATATGATGAACTATGCTGTATATTTTTATTAAGTAATAGGTAAATATTTAATAATATTGTAGGATAAGGTTTTGCTGGTTACATATCATTTTTGATAGTTATTATTTTTGGCTTTATCATTTTATTATTTTACTCTAAATTTATTGAACATTCTTTCATAATCTTAAAAGGTTCATTTATATAGAGATCTTAATATATATAATCCAGGTTCCGCTCTTCGTCTGTCTTTTTGTAAACATGTAATTCGCCTCATTGAATTCTGCATTCAATTGTTTCAATTAATATCTGAATTAACCGTTAAACATTATTCTGGCTTTCTATGCTTCTAAGAGATCTCTTGAAATATATCTTATCATGCTTGAATTTAGGAAATCATCCGTACTTTTGAAGAGTTCTATAATTTGTCATGAAAAAAAATTTGAGAAAGAAGCGTAATTTTAGAAGTTAAAATATTTTTTATTAAAACGGTTTCTTTCATACCTAATGAAATATTTGGTATAATAATACACAATATTAATTGAATTTCATCTAAATTACATAGGATCAATTTAAAACACAAACCTAAATTAATATCAAAAAGTTTCGCCTATTTTTCTGCTGTGTTGATGGGCTGCTTCATATATTGTCCCGCCTTCTTCAGGAATTAGTCGCATTATTTTGCAAATATTGCCTAAAATTTCCCTGTTAATAATACTTCTCAATCTTATTTTAAGTTAATTTACTTAATTTATATTTTTTATACTCGTTAAAATTTAGGAATAATAGTTATCTCTCATTTAGTAAAGGGTTGAACAGTTTCGTTGCAAAACTTTATCTTTTAACAGAATAATTGGATCACTCTTCATCCCTATGTTATAGGTAAGTTTTTTTATTATTCTAAATTCAGTTCTCTCATATCTATCTGAATTTTTATCAGAACGACTTTCTATATGCGTATATTTACAAGAGTTCTATATATGTTCGATTTTCATGTTAAAAGAGCGTGTCAATTGAAGGACCGGGTCCTATATTCATCAAATGCTGCTCCTGTTTTCTGCTTTTGAATATTGGGTATATTCATGAACTTTTATCCCTATCTCTATTTAATTTCCTCGATATTTGCTCTGGAACGTCGCTTGTTATATAGATCCTCTATCTTTAAAGTATTAGTATATCACATAGTTCACTTCAGATATACAGCATATTTCGAGATTTTGATAATGAATATTACGATAATAAATATTGTAGATGTAGATGGTCTTAAGAACAGGTACTTTTAGTACATGTTAACAAATGGCTTGGTTTATTAGAAAAACAGCTTTTACGAATTCTACTCCGGATTCTGAATTTTGATCTATCTGGATATATTTTTTGTTAGAGCTACTATATGTGTTATGAGATTTCATTATTAAAAAATGCGTTGTTTCTCTAGTTAGGATGATCTATCACTCATCACGTACTTAAGCGGACTTTCTTGCCTTTATGCTTCGGTGATGCGTCATTCTTGAAATGCCAGGGTTGCTAGTTCGCTCAATTGACAACTCACCAACTTTATATTTTTTCTCAATCATAGGCTGGAGAAAGGTTTTGCCTCGATGATATAACGGTCATTGTTAAGAAATGTTAACATATGGTAGTTTGAATATGTTGATTTACGATGTATAAAGATATTCGTACTTTTAGGAGTTAGAGGTTTCTTATTGGTTCTAAAGTTTTGTTCAATGGTGGTAAAGGTTCTTAGGAAAACGAAGCTATAATTTTTCGTTATTGAGAGTAAATTAAATGTTTTTTTTAAAATAGTTCTTCATTGCTATTTTACTCTTAATCCTTGAGATATATTTGGTCATATTAACATTAAACAATGAAGTGATTTTTGAATATTTACAATACGTCACGGGCCTATTGAATCGACTTAAATATTGGTATTAACATATTAGGTGGTCAAGCTAAAAATCTCTGATCTATTTAACGTCAAATTTTAAGAATTTGAAATATTCCAAAAGGTTGTGAAATTTCAAGGAAATCGTACCTTTTGTCAGTTAGTTTCAAATCTCTTTTGCATTGGGTATAAATTTAAGATAAACAGCGTGAGAGTCTCTCTTAGAACTGTAAATAATTTTGGTTTAATTAATACACTCATAGTGTTCTTCATACTATAATCTTAACTGTAAATTATTTTGATTGGTTATACTTATATTACATCATATATATGAATTTTTTCATAATAAACGTATATTCATTTTTTATGGTACACCTTATTAATATCCTTCTTATTAAACAATTTTCCGTTCTTTCTGCTATTTTTTGGAAATATTTGTACTTTTATTTCAAATGAACAAACATTATTAATTTCTTTCTTTTCTTTTTCTCTTCTAAATAAATGACATATTTAAATATTCCCTGTTTTAAATATTATCTCTAGAATCTATATGTTTTTATTATTATTTAGAAATCACTTAAATTTGTCTCAGATAATTGCTGTTAACCTTTAACTTATAAAGAGTTTTAATTCCTGTGTCAATTGTTGGTGAAAATTTTAAGAAAATTATTGCGTAAATCTCTCTAACAAGTTTACGAATCTTGCTTCAGTTTCCACGATGTATAAATTTAAAAGCCTACAGCTTTTCATACTAATGATAAATCTCATTCGGATACTGGGATCATTATACGGAATCATATTATTCAATGTTCTGAGATTTGGAGTGTAAAGTATATTTTGAAGTTACCTGGTGTGCTTGTAAAACGACTTTAATCAATAGATCTTGGTGAATTGCTCTTAGTACTTATTTATCTGAAATTTGTATCTCATTGAAATATAAATATTATTTTTTCAATGCTGAAAATCCGTTTAAAACTCAATTTTTAAGATTTACATAAATATTTTTTCTAAATGTTGATTAACTTTCGGAAAAATAGTACTTTACTTAGAGTTCTAAAATTTCGGTAATGTTGAAATTGAAGACAATTACATAAAGATTCCCCAGTTATTAGGGGTTTATTAAATACAACATCCTTATTTTAAATTGCAACATTAATGTGAACATTATTGTTTTGTTAAATGCTGAAATATTAATACCTTAAAAACTCAATTTAAGAATTATCATATATAATATTTCTTCAAATGGTTGAATTAGGAAAAAATGTCGTACTTAAGTGATTTCTAATTATTATGTAGAGAAAAGTTTGAAATAGAATTTAAGCTTTATTTATCTGTTAGACATAACAAATTTTGAATTAAGACAAATTCAACATTATATATTGATAAGGTGTGATGAAGTTTAAGGTAAGGGTTCAAATATCATTTCAATATTTTCCATTATAAAATAACGTCAATTTAAGACAGCTAAACTATTAATAAATTGTTTTATTTTTCAAAATTAATTTTTGAAATTGCTCTTTTCATTAAAAATTAATGTTTTGCTATAAGGCTCATTAAGCATTTTATTACACGACAATCAGAATATTGGTAATGGTAAATATTTCAATTTGTTTGAATTTAGGATAAATTGATTATTAATTATATTAAAAGGGTTTTCTTTTTTTTGTTATCTTGAAAATTTTTGTAATGTAAATAAACTATATGTTAAGCGTATTTGTTTCAAGATATAAAATGTCTTTAAAATGAAAGATCTTACATACAACTAAAGAAAATTAGGTAAATAAATCAGTTTTTCGAAATATTACAATTAAAAAATGTCAGAATTTAGGCCTCCTTACAAGGATTCTATGATATTATAAATTCGCTTGTCATTCTTCTGTTTTGTTGATATATTTTGCATTTTAATTTGTATATATACTTTCTTCTTTTTATTTCTAAAGTACTAAGATATTATCAAATCACTTAAAATTACATTATTTTAGATTTTACATAATATATTATTTCATATTGTTTTTGTCTAATTATTATAGGTTAATATGTTTTTATCTTTCGTATAGAGCTTTTTTATTATAATTGGGCAAACATGGTTGTAGCAACGTCTAAAGAAAGACGAGATATATTATGTTTTACAATTTTTTTCTAAATATTTTATTTATTGTTCTTTATTGGAGGCTTATACGCTCTTATTTTCACCATATAAAATGCTCACGTCTTATTGTAGAATTATTTGGTACTATATTATTTATAAACTGGAGTCGTTGAATTAACGTATTTTAAATAACTCAGTTATCAAATCATGACATCCGAAAACTATTATACTTTTGTAATTACAAGTTTTAAGCTTTTTGTTAAGAATTCAATGAGTAAAAAATAACCATTTATCTTTTCATATGTCTCTATTACTATTTTTTTTATTCATATTTGTCTAAATAATTCTTTTATAAAGTAAATTTTTTAAGAAATACTCAAAAATAATTCCAAATGTTGATAATTTATGGAACATGAATGTTTCTTTTAGAGTTTTATTTCTATAACGTTTTAAATATTTTTACAAGCAAATTAGATCGTAATGTTAGAAGTTAAATTTTTTTTATTAAAAAGCTTTTTCTTTCTACTAATAGTAACTTTTAGTATAATGTATAACAAATAATTGACACTTTGTAAAATTTTACAGATGTAATTCCACGACATCCTAATAATATATTTATACAATTTCGCTTTTCTGCTTTATTTGATAATTGTTTTATAGAATAACATTAACTTGTTTTCAAATGCCTAAATAATTCCTATATTTAAAACAAATTTTTTTTTTTTTAAATAAATCAATATTAATATTATTCAATTTTAGATCTATTTCAGTATACAACGTACTTTGTATAATTCTAAATTCGTTGTAAGTGATAATAAATTTAGAAAAGAGGTATAATTTTAGAAGTTGAGATGTTTCATTAACGATTAGAATTCATTTTGTAGCATATTTGTATGATTATTAATAACTTCAATTAATGAAACATATATAATAAAGTTGGTTCCAAATGAGATGAATTAAACTTTTTCCGGCGAATTATTTATCTTTCAATCATTCATATTAAAAACGTATAACTTAAAATAGATTTCAATGAACAACAATTATTTTTATCAATGCTTAACTACAGTTAATCGAAATGTTTAAGAATTAACCTAATATTTAATGTTGAAATTTAAGGAAAATCGTACTTTTTAAGAGTTCTAAGTTTGTATAAAGAATAATTATTTAAGTAAAATGAGTTAATATTATTTGAAAGTTAATTTTTTTTACTTAAATCAGGTCTTTTTCCCAACTAATCTTGATAATTATTTGTGGTTTTCATATTTGAAAATAAATAAATGAAGGTCTAAATTTTATAAAATTAGTATATTAAAATACTATAATACTTATAATATAACACTATAATATTATAATAATGTTTTAGAATTAAGTAAGGAACTAAACCATATTTATTTATATTTTCTTTTTTCAAGGATAAGCAAACGGTAAAAGAAAATTTTAGAATTTACCAAATAATAATTTATACTTATGTTATTGAATGACATGAATAAATTCGTGTCGTTTTTTGTACGGTTGTATCAGTTAAGAGAGCGAGAATAATAATTTATATGATATAAAAAGCGTAATTATAGAAGTTAAAAGTTTTTTTTTTTTTCTTTTTTTTAATCTTTCCTTTTTCTTAATTATTACATTACAGGTATTTATTCACTCTACTAGATTCGGAAATATTCGTCGTAATATCTCTATATTCAATATATCAAACAGTTTTCATGATCTTAAGATCTACATTTCCGGAACTCCTTGTAATGTACAGCTTAAAATGTCGTTTTTCTGCTTTCTCAATTGATAGGATTATTGCAGTCTTTTGGAAACGCTATCAAACTCAGAATTTATTTTTCAATGCAGACAAATTTCAATAGCGTGTTGGATGTTTACAGATTTACCCTATTACTATATTTTATTTTCATATGTTCTTGAATTTAGGTTGATATATTCGTAATCTTCTTAAGAGTTTTCTATATTTTATTTGGCTAATGTGAAAATTGGAGAAGAATAAAGCTGTATTATTTTTTAGAAGTTAAATGATTTGTGATTCTTATATAAAAACAGGTTATCAAATTGGCATATTTCAAATGTATAACATTGAACAGTGCTTTTATTAAAGCTTGAAAACATTATATCTAATTCAATAATAATCAAGCTTTTCATATAATTTATCAATAATATTATTTCAAATGTTGAAATAGTTTATGGAAAAATTATTTCCACTTTTAAAGAGTTCTAAACTTGTACTGTGAAAATTTAAGAAATAATATTTTATAAATTATTTAGTAGTTAAATTTTTGATTAATTGGTAATACATAATCGGCCGATTCCTTATCGGTGTATATCTAATTAAAAATATATAGAAGATCAGCCTACATATATAATACTTTTGTTCGATAAAAATCAATATTTCAAACTACAATTCGCTTATTTCTTTTCTTTTTTGGAAAATTTACTATTTCAATAAAATATCATTTATTTTTTCAACAATGCTTTTATTACTCGCTTAAAAACTATATTTTTAGAATTCATCATTAAATAATACTTTATATTCAATATGTTGAAAATTAGGAATAATCGTACTTTTATAATATTTGTTCATGATTAATTTCTGATTTCGAGTACTATTTGGCAAAGCGATTTAGCAAATTGAAACAAAGTTAATTCATTATTTAGATAAATAATTATAAAATTACAGTCATATGAGGAGTATGGTCAATCTATAAAAAAAAAAAATATTGAAATTTCTATTAAAAAACGTCAATTTAGTGACACCTAAAAAAATATGTTAACTATAATTCTGCTTTTTCTGCTTTTTGAAATTGCTTGTCATAGAACGACAGAGGTTTGCTTTGGCTTTTTCCAAACGTAAGATATAGATCAGTTATATTAAATAGATTAGCTCATATTTAAGATTAAAATTATTTAAATTTGAACATTTAGGAAAATGAGTATCTGCTGTAGTTGAGTCGATATAAACATCTCGCTGAGAAGGGTGCTTATAATTTTTACGCGCAACAAGCGCCTCGCTGCATGGGTTGAGAATGCGGCGTTGTTGGACAAAAATGCGATATGTCTCTGTCATTTAGGAGAGGTGTTTGTTATGCGAAGCTTGTGACATTGAAATATTTACTGGTATCGCTGTAAAGTTTACAAAGTGGCTGTCGAGAATGGCTTCGTATGTAAAAGAACGTGCTCTCGAGGGATGTTAGAGCGACTACATAAAATATTATATCGTGAACGGTTGTTCGCAATAGCTAAAAAAAATCTTGCGTGCTTAGACACATACGGCAAGTTTTAGAATTCAGAATCGAGTATTACACTTTTTTCGAAATGTGAACCACGTTTCTTCAAGGGGAAGAACTATTCAGTCCAGAGCGTTGATTTGGAAGGTGTGTAGTAACATTGTCTCGGCGATGTGGTATTTCTCTTGAGAAGAAAAGCGTTATTGATTTTCCGAAAGTGTACATAGCTGTTCTTTTTTATACATCCATCAGTCTTCCGACCAAACTTGTATGAAATGTTTATTCTATCGGTAGAGAATGGTCGGAGATGTTCAATCTCGGGTATTATCCATTAGATCGAAAGGACGTACCAGTAACTTTCAAAAGCTTTATTTATTATATAGAGGGATGGCTTTTCATTTTGTATTTTGTGGCAGAGGTGATGCAGGTATAGTTTCTCTAGTTTTATAGTGTAAGAGCGCTTTACTTCATCTTTCTCGATGTCGTTCGAATAGGGGAAAATGTGATGTCGTGTGATATTAGACGCTCATCTATCTCGTCTTAGATTCATGCTGACGGCATGTAATTAGTGTGAGTTCAAAATGTTGAAATTTGTAGCAGCAAAAAAATACGTGTTTACTTCTAAGTAGGGTAAAGTTATAACTGTTTGTATGTGATATATTAGTTAAGATATAGGGGTATAAATATTCTTTGTAGAATAAAGTGGTTTGTGATTAAAGTTTCTCCACTACTAATTAACAAAATATTGATCGGGTTTATAATATGTAAGATTGGTAAAGCCAAACATAATTTTTGTTTTATAGCACGAATTAATTTCTAAATAAACGTCACATTTTTAGATAAACACTAGTGAATAGAGCTAGTTCAAACAAAAGTATCGGAGCTATATGTATAGTTGGTGTGTTTTTTGATAAGATTGATAAGATAATTCTCGAATTGAAAGACACATGGTACGTTTAAGTTGAAGGTGATGTAAGATGGCTTAAAAAAATCCAGTTAGGAAAACGAGTTTATGAGAGAATTCGAACAAATAGTTCTTCACAAGATGAGTTGAAGAGTTATTCGGAAAGTTACGTGACGGATCATTTGTAAGAGTTTTTTGAATTCTATTTGAGCAGATCGAATGAAATTTCAAGAAAAAGCGTAATTTTTAGTACAGTTAATTTTTTTATAATAAGCTTTTACTACTAAATAGTGTAAGAAATATTAGTATAAAAAAAATATTGAATTTCTATTATATTACTATCAGACTCTAGCTCGAACACTTTCATGGCTTTTTGGCAATTGAATTATGACAGCATTATTTTTCAATTGGCTAAAAGGTCCGTTAAAAAGTAAGTGTGAATGAAATTACGAAATAATTTTCAAATGTTTTGAAATTTTGGAAAATGTTACTTTTAAGAGTTCTACTAAATTTGTAATGGAAAATTTAAGAAAAGCGTAATATTAGAAGTTAAATTTTTTTTTTATTAAAACTAGCTTTTCTTTTTACTAAAAATTATATTGGGTAATATAAAAAATATTGAATTTCCTGAAAGGCATTTCAAGACAGCTTATCTATTCAGAATTTCGCATGTCGCTGGTGGTACTTAAGAAAATAACCACATCGTATTTTTTCAAATGCTAAAATACCGTTAAAAACTAATTTCAAAGAATGTAAAATAATTTTAAATGTTGAATTTAGAAAATTGTACTTTTAATAAGGTAATAAATTTGTATGTAAAAATTTAAGAAAAAGGCGTAATTTTAAGAAGTTAAATTTTTTTATTAAACAAGGGTTTTTTTCACACTTAATGAATATTTGGTATTGCAACGAATATTTGAAATTTACTAAAAAACGTCAACTTACTAAAGTTAAAATTATATCTAGTAGCAGTTTTTGTGCTTTTTGAAATACCTTTTTAGTATTTCTATATTTTTACAATGTTGAAAAATACGGTTAAAAATCATTTTAAAGAATTCAAATATTTCCAATGTTGAAACTTTAGGAAATGTAAACTTTTAAGAGTTCTAGAATTTTGTTAGCAAAATTTGTGAAAAAGCGTAATTTTAGAAGTTATAAAATTTTTTTTATTAAAAAACAGGTTTTCAGCAACTACTGAAAGTATTTTGGTCTATATAAAAATATTGAAATTTCCAAATTAAAAAAGGGTCAATTTAAGACACTAACTATTAAAAATGTGCTGAGAGGAGTGACTTCAATGAACCAATTTGTAGTCAAATGCTAAAAAATCCGTTAAAAACTCGAAAGAATTATACGATTTTTAAATGTTGAATTAGGAAAAAGTTTTTAAGAGTGCTTAAATTAGTAATGTGAAAAGTTAAGGAAAAGCGTAATTTATTTTAAATTCTTTTTATTAAACATTAAAAAACTACGAATGAATTATTTGGTATATAAAAGAAATATTGAAATTTCAATTAAAAACGTCTAAGACATAAAACATATAAAATTCGCTTTTCTGCTTTTGAAATGGCTTGAATGAAATAAAGTTGACATTTTTCAAAATGCTAGAAATACCGTTAAAAAACTATTTTAAGATTTACCAAAAGAGGCCTTCAAATTGTTGAATATTAGGAAATGCCTCGTAATTCATTCAAGATGTTTCTAAATTCTGTAATGTTGAAAATTTAAGAAAAAGGTAATTTTAAGACCGTTAAAATTGGTTATTAAACAGGGTTTCCAAAATCTATAATGAATATTAGGTATTCTAATAATATGAAAGTTTCGTTTAAAAAACGTTAATGTGCAAATTGCTTTTTGGAAATGTGCATTGAGAAACCAATCATTGTTTTCAAAATGCTGGAATCCCGTTAAAAAACTAAAATTTAAGAATTGTGTCAAATAATGTTTCAAATTTGTTAAAGATTAGGAGAAAATGGTACTTATTTAAAGATTCTAAATTTGTAATGTAAATTTAAGAAAAAGCGGTAATTTTTAAGAAGTTAATACTTTTTTAATTAAACAAGCTTCATGTATCTTGTGATTAAATTAAAAACAAATCTTTAAATTTCATTAAAAAACGGTCAATTTAAGACACCTAAACTATTAACAAATTCGCTTTCTGCTTTTTTGAAATTGCATTTGCATTAAAACATATTTTTTCAAATGCTAAAAAATCCGTTAAAAACTCAAATTTTAAGAAATCAATAATTTAATGTTGAAATTTCGAAATGTTACTTTTAAGATTCTAAATTTGTAATGTGAAAATGTTAAGAAAAAGCATAATTTTTAGAAGCTAATTTTTTTATTAAAACAGGTTTTTCACAACTAATGAAATATTTGGTATAAGATAAAAACAAATATTGAAATTTCATAAAAAACGTCATTTAAGACAAAACCTTTACAATTTTTTTTCAAATGCTAAATACCTTAAAAACTCAATTTTTAAGAAATCCAGAATTAATTTCAAGCGTTGCAATTTAGGAAAAAGTCTTACTTTTTAAGAGTTTTAGAAATTTGCAATGTGGAAAATTTAAAAAGCGTGATTTTTAGAAGTTAAATTTTTTTCTTAAACAGGTTTTTTTCTCACTCTGTTATATCAATATTAAACAAATATGAAATTTCATTAAAAAAGTCATTTAGGACACCTAAAACTATTAAAAATTGCTTTTCTGCTTTTGAAATTGCATTTCAATGAACATTATTTTTTTCAAAAAGCTGAAGAATCGTTAAAAGTCATCATATAAGAATTACAATAATTTCAAAATGTTGAATTAAGGAAAATCGTTACTTTTAAGAGTTCTTAATTTGTAATGTGAAATTTAAGAAAAAGCGTAAATTTTAGAAGTTCATATTCTTTTTTTATTAAAAAGCTTAAGCTACAACTAAGGAAATATTGGTATATAAAAATACTTAATTGAAATGTGCTTTAAAAAAAGTCAATTTAGGAGCACCTGAGATCTATTAACAAGTGACGAGAAATTCACGTTGTGTTGTCTGGTTATTTTTTGAAATTAATTTAGAATAAGAATTAAACATATACAAGATGTTTATCAAACCTATCATTTAAGAATTAAAAGATAATTTCAAATGTTGAATGGAAATAATCGTAACTTTAAGAGTTTCAATTTGTATGGTGAAAATGAAGAAGAGCGTAAATTTTAGAAGTTTATAAATTGTTTTTAACAGGTTATCAAAATTGCATTATCAATGTCAACACATTATTTTTTCAATGCTGAAAATACCGTATAAATAATTTACAGAATTACAAAATAATTTTCAACTGTTGAAAATTTAGGAAAATTAACTTTTAAGAGTTTCTAAATTTGTAATGTGGAAAAATTTTAAGAAAAGCGTAATTTTAGAATGTTAAAATTTTTTTTTTAAACAGGTTATCACAACTAATGAAATATTTGGTATATAAAAACAAATATTGAAATTTCATTAAAAAACGTCAATTTAAGACGTCCTAAAACTAATTAAAAAAATTATGCTTTTCTTCTTTTTTGAAATTGCATTTCAATAAAACACGGTTATTTTTTTCAAATCTAAAAATACCGTTAACGCTATATTTTTAAGGAATTTACCGAATAATTTCAAATGTTGAAATTTGGAAAAGAAATCGTACTTTTAAGAGTTCTAATTTGTAATGTAAAATTTAAGGAAAAGGCGTATTTTAGAATGT
>JABUQX010105805.1:12500-26217 GCA_015478945.1 Trachelipus rathkii | reverse complement strand
AAAATTTGGCTTATTATTCTAGATGCTGGGTGGATTTTTATCATTGTATCCCCCTTATCCCCCATCCAATGGACTTTTTCTATACTTGCGAGCCTCTCAATCTATTCTTTCTTTCCTCCCCTACCCACCCAATGGGGTTTACAAAATTCCATTTTATCTTACTGCTACTTCATTGCTTCCTCTTACAAAAGGATTTTCATTAATTCCTCTCTTCTTTATATTAAATATATATATATGATATATATAGTATAATATAATATATATATATAATATATATATATCAATATATATATATATATATAATATTATATATATATATAATATATATATAATTATATATTATATAATATATATATTTATATATATATATAATATATCATATATATATATACTATATATATATAAGAAATAGGAAAATATTTGTAAATTTATCGGAAGCCAGATTATTTTTTACCCAAACATTATACTATTAATATATATATTATATATATATATATATAATATATATATATAATATATATATATATAATATATATATATATATATATATATATATATTATAATATATATATATTAGGATTGCCCGAATAGTGAAAAGCCGAATACCGAATACCTAATATTCGGCTAAAATGTGATTCGCCGCAATACCGAATATTCGGCCGAATAATCACCTCGCTATTCGGCCGAATAGTTATTCAAAGTTCGCGTCATCCATTTAGGAAAAATAAAGAAAAACTTACACTAGGTCAACAAAAAAGGTGAATTTTTTTCATTGATGGACTTTCTTGCAGCAGATATTATAGTAATGGGTGCATTCCAATATATATTCTTCGGATTGCTATAATCCAACATCCCGGTTTTCGTCAATCATGATCCCTATTTTTGCATATTCCCTCGGAATTGACAAAATTCATGTGAGCACTACGTAGCTGTATAGACGTTACCTTCCGCATATATTCATTAGCAGCAAGTTTACTGCGGTCAAAATTCGGAAAGCATGTGGTAACTTTAGTACTCTACATGTATCTATGCCAATGACCTGGATGACGTCTATCATCCATCTGAAATATACAGTGGATGGTCCGTCATTGTTCACCCAGGGTGAACTGAACGATCTTGCATGAGAGTTGTATTTGCCGAAGTTTGTCCTGAGCTGTTGGCTTCGAAGTGCATGAAAAATGACTACTGGACCATGCGGAGCTCTTCCATCAGATGGTAACCTTGTGTATTACAGTGAAGTTGCAGCCTACTACTCGCTATGACTCCCAGCATACGATGCAGTGGTGCGACTGTTTATTGCACATTTCCAAAAGCAGGTTTAAAGGGTGTTGTACACAAACGCAACAGGAGCTCTTTCCATAGGGTCCTGTCCGATGAGAGAGGGTATGCAAAAATTTCAAGACAGTTTGGAGAGGCTATATTATCAGCTACATGGATGTAAATACGTCACCTTCAAAATGGAAACATTTGCTCGTCAGCAAGCAGTTCACCTAAATATCCTGCCGTTCCGTTGCCTATTTGCACACCGGGTGCAAAGGATCACTGACCAAAGAGAATGGGCCACGAGGAAACTGCTACGCCAGGTGAACAGAACATCGTACGGAACCAATTGTTATATAGAAGAAAATATCATCTACCCTCCAACTACAATAAAACTTGTATTGATGAAAACAATTTGTGAAGACCTGGCAACCATGATAGTGATTCTTCCGCATATATATGTTCCTGGTCTGAGTGACGCAAAAAAAAAGCGGGAATTTGAGGGCCCACAAATACGGCACACTCTTCCCTGATCGCTGCCTTCTACAACAATGACTGTGTTAGAGGCAAGAGCGTGGATATCTTTTTCAGATGTAGCACAGAATTTCTGAGAACAGGAAAAGCCGAGAACACTAAATTGTACACGAAAATTGCTACTACAGTTTTCCATTCTCATGGATGTTGAATGAGTATAAAGTTGCACTACTACATTCTCACCTAAGAAAATTCCGATAACCTAGGCGATGTTAGTGAGGAGCAGGGTGAACGCTTCCATAAAAAGATCTAAATGCTCATCAAAGACGTTACAGGGCAAGTGGATTATCAATATGATGCCGACTATTGTGGAAGCTTTAATAAGGAATTCCAGACCTATGCACAGTAGATCGTCTAGGAAGAGAAAGTTACTACCATCGTAGGTATGCATTAACTAAACCCATTCCTTCTATTACAATCATTGTTGTCCCATATTACTCTTTATTCATAGTTGTACTATATGTTTAACAATCAAATCCTATCAACAGACATTGTATCCAATAATCATTCCGATTGTTCTCTCCCTTATAATCCAATATATATATATATATATATATATATATATATAAATATATACTATACTATATAATATATATATCATAATATATATAATAAATATATATATAATATATATATCCAATAATTGTGATAGACCCTCTTGAAAAAGGAAAAATCAATAAAAATTTTACCAAATCTGTAATACACACAATATCTCACAAATGCGATGTGATATGCAAAAACCGATTAAATTTTTGGAATCAGCACATTCAATAAATCATTGCGACAACCCCGTCCAAGAAATTTCATGTTTACCAGTGTTTTATATAAACAAATAAAACAAGAAATAAATAAATCTATTTCTTACATAGCCAAACCAATTCACATAATTAAACAATCAATTAAATGAAAAATGAAAAGTTTCGTAGTTACAATAATTAAAACTAAACTTCATTTGAATAAGCTCTAAGCTTAAAATGACAGAACATTAGCAGTTCCCATTTTCCGGGGATAACCTATTTCTTGTTGCTTCATAAATATTTCCTCCTTTTCTAAATATTCATTCACTTTCGACTGATGACGGTGGCTGAAAGGTATTTTATTGCTAGTTTTCAAATTCATAAAACTATTTCCAGTGTTTTTCACCAATTGAAGGGAATATCATTGTTCACTGGTCAAAGTATGCAAACTTATATATTGATTATTTCTGATGTATGTAGCCCTTTACTTTTATGTACAATAATCACATCGTCAGAAGAATAGAACTTTCCTTTTTCACTCACTTTCTTTTCTGTATGACGATTGTGATCCACAATTTCTTTAAAAACAATCCATAAAATAAGTGAAAATGAACTTCTCCAGCTTCACTTTCCCCACTACGTGAATCATCGTCAGCAAAAGAGCAGGACTTAAATTTTCATGCATTTCTTTAAATGCCCTCAACGACCATATTTTTTTACTGATTCATTAGTTCATGTTGAAAAATTGGCTTGAATCGCAGACCTAAGAAAGTAGCTACACACAAAAATTTATCACATAGAAACTTAGAAAGTCTTTTTTCTACTGATTTCTTAAGATCTTGAGTGTAATTAATTATTCCACTGAAGCTTTTGCATTTTGATTGCCTTATTTAAAAATAATTTATTGCTAAAAGAAGGATTCACTTGGGCGACTGTTACTTCACTTTAATGCTTGTTTTAGTGCATGTGTCAAATGGCTCAAAGTAAATGGAATAATCTTTGCCACTTAAAATCAGTCAACATTTTCTGATTGCAGTCAGCAGCGTATATGAATAGGGGAACCTTTTGTTCAAACAATCTTTTAAGCATATAAGTTCTGTTCCAGCGTGTGAAACCGTCTTGAATTAATTTATGCCTGTTTGACATTCAGCTTGCATCTGTAAAAGTTTTAAGCTTTGAGCTGCCGTTGCCCTGAATGCGTGAAAATGAGAGATATGTTCGCAAGTAAATAAAATTCTTTACAGACTTTCTGACATAATATAATTGTGAATGCATATTTGAGTATGTGAATAAAACATGAAACTGATAGCCAATCTCCCTTATACCAGCTACCATCTTTGGTCATTATCCCGTTTCACTAAATGAATTCTATTTTTTCAGAATATTGAAAAATGTCAAAGGCCCTTATAGGATCTGACAAATGACAAGGATTTTCGCCATATTGCTACAAAAATTTGGCTATATTTTTATTTTTTTGAAAGTAAGCTCTAACAATTTCAATTTTAAATTGAAATAACTTTCCTTATGTTGACGTAATTTATTGTCTATAAAGCTCAATATTCGACCCGAATAGTTCGGCAAAAAAGCCGATACGAATATCGGTATTTTGCCGAATAGGCCGCAATACCGATTGTAGCGCACCTAATGTGTATAGCCTATTCATGTCCAATAATGTCCACACCAATAAAATTCCAAATAAAAATATTTGATAGACAAACTTACTAGTGGATAATTAATTCGATAGTTTGCGTTGTGTTTCTTATTTTTTCTTACTTTATTTTATAAAGATTCCTTATTGTATTGCTTTTTATTTTCTTTTATGTTAAACTTATTTAAATTATTATTATTCTTCCTGGCTTAATAAATATATACCGTTTATTAATAAAAATGTTGTTCCTTTGACTTTATTCTGCCTCTATTATCTGCTCACTTGACATATATAATATATATTCAATTATGTGGCCCAAGCTATGCTCCTAACGCTAATATTAATAACTCATGTGCCACGCAGCGTCCTGCACTTTCATTTATTTTATTATTTTATTTCTTATTTTTATTTATTATATTATTTTTATTTTATTTTATTTATTTTTTTATTCTTTTCTTTTTTTGATTAATGTGGGTTATCAGCTTTACGGACTACCCTTGAACATTGTCGACGATCTATCTTTACCTGACTAGATTATAGTTATTATTATTATTAATTATTATTATTTTATTATTATTATTATTATTTTATAATATTGTTTTGAGCTCACATAAACGCCTTTAATTTATTATTTATTCTCCTTCTATGGTTTTGATTTTTCATAAAAATTATTTTATTATTTTAATATTTTCTTGTCGTTTACTAAACTCTTTAGTTTATTTTATTTTCGTGAGTTTTTAAAGTTAAATTTTTATAGCGTTATTTATTTTTAATAGTAACTTAAATTAAATTTTATTTTCGTAAGCTTTATATAAATTATTTTTATTACGTTCTTTATTTTATTTATCTTATTTCGATTTGTTTTAATAAATTATGTCTTCCATTTATTTTTATTTCCTTCGTAAATATTATGGTTTCTCTCGATGGTATTTACAAATATGTCAACAACTCTTCAAAGATATGTTGTTTACCAAAAGTCGAGTCTTATCTATAATTTTTGAAGTTATACTATGAATCTGGATTCTAGAACCAATTAGTTTTCTTGTTCTTAAAAGATCGATTTATTCACCTATAGATGACTGTTACTAACATAAACCAAAGCCACAACTTTTAACTCGAGTCAACTTATATTTCAACGTCAATTCAATTTCGAGTCGAGTCAAACAATTCCAAAGTTTTAAAATATTTAATATACAACAAGTCAAAAGTTCAGAATACGAATTACATTTATCAACCCAAAATATAAATGTTTATTAGCTATATACAATATCGAACTAAATATTTTAACGAAATATAATCATTATTTACAAGTAAAGTTTGTTGTCAAATATAATGCAACTTATTTAATTTCATATAATTTGCTTTAAAGTTTTTTAATACGGAGCAAAATAACACAATAACAAATGCATTAATATTTCTTAAGTTGCTTTAAAAACGTATTTTATTTATAACAAGTTATTTCAAAACGTATCTTATTTATAACATAATAAAAGCTTTCAAATTTTTATCAAGCTTTTCAAAGTTTCAAACTTATTTACAAAAATATAACCTTATGGTTACTACGATCTAATCAAAGAGAACTGTTTAAGCGTAAATCACAATAAAGACTATCATAACCTTATGGTTACTACTAACAAATTTCAAGAGAACTATTCAAGCCGGTATCACAATCAAGACTCTTCTTCCACGTAAAAACTTCTGTAAACAAAGATGTTGATTCGTTCGTGAGTGCGTTGCTTCAGAAAATTCCAGAAGTCAATGACGTGGCATTCCGGGATCTGGCAAGGATGTCTTTCCATTTCTTATAGAAAATACTGCAATTTTATAATAATAAGAGATTAATATTATAATTCCACAAATAAAAAGTAATTTATAAATTAGCTAAATGATCTTTAAATCCTTCTTCGGCCTATAATTCAAATCATAAATTCTAATTTCGATCTAGTCAAAAATCTGGAAACTTTAGCATTTTTAGCATCTTTAGCATTTTGACACTTTCCAGCAACATGGCCTTCTCCGAATTACTCTACTAGCAACTTGTAAACAAAACTTATTCTATATATCATTCTAGGCCCAATTCGTGATTTCACAATACGCAAATGCCGAAATTTATAACTAACATCAATGTTACTCTAAACAACATAGCATAATATAATTTTTAATTAAACTGCATATGGTAAGTTCCAACTTTAAATATGATATAATATGACATAGGTCGAAATGACAAAACTTAGGTCCCTAACTCAGGATTTCTACTCAACAAGCCCTATGTCAGGCTTCACCTAAAGGTAACTAAATATTCTTTTATGCCTATTTATCATAATCAAAGCAATTAATTGCACACAAAATCAATAATAGCCCAGCCATGTGCAAAACATTGTATATTCCTTAACATAGGCTAGACTAAATTAGGCTAAGCTGAAAATAAATAAGAGATATTAAGGCATACCAAAATTGAAACCATACTTACTAATTAATAGATGATAAGGGTGCCTACTACGACACCTCCTTCTTTAAGACTTACACATAGGAACAAAATACCTCATGATGGCTCGATGTGGTTAGAAAAATGCTGGCGTGGTCCATGATGCAAATGCTGAAAGAGATGACTCGATGCGACTAGAAAATGCTGACGTGTTCCATGATACCAATGCTGAAAAAGGCCGACTGACTTGATGATAAGCTTCCAAACTTCCAATATCAAATCATCTACTGATGACGCTAAAATCATATATCTATTATTCTGCTCTTTCTCATCTAGTAGTATTCAAAATGGCCAAATCTGCTTAATTTTCTTTCAGGAATCGATATTCTTCTAAATTCTAAAACTCCCATATAGTATTCTTCTGCCTTCCAAAACTCCCATATTTTTCTCTTTCTTGTAATTCTTCTATTATTTTCCATGTTACAGAAGATTTTATTTTCTTACTGGAATTTCTGTCATAATCAAAATTTCAACATTTTATCTCCCATTAATGATGGTTATTACATTGTTCATCAAATATTCTTACACTCCAAATATTCAAAACTCTCCCAACTAACTCTGTGTTTCAATCATATAACTCCATTTTTTATTTTCTTCCATCTAATATTATTCATGTGTCAGAATATCATTAATTTTCTTTCTAGAATCTATTTCTTCATCTTAAATCAAATTTTCACAAATCCTTCATTTTTACCATGTTGTTGTCCTATTGGACACTGTTAAAATCATGGCACATTTTCACTTATTTTCTTGTTCTTTCATAAAACCTTTCTTCAAAAGCGAGCAATGTACGTTTTCCAACGTAGTTCCCCAAGACAGATGTTCAATGTCGTAAAACGCATTAGATTCACATTTCCGAATGACTTTATATGGGCCATAATATTCATTTCCAGGATCTGTTAACTCGTAACCATGCGTTAATACAACTTTCTTGGCAACTAATTCTCCCACTTCAAATCCTCTACGGAGATCTTCCAATTTTTCTGTTCCACTGGTCATCTGTGAAACCTGTACTTTCTACTGCTTTAACTCATGTTTGTTCTTTTCTCCACACGGGACGAGGACTTCACACCTTCAGCAATTGTTACACATTTTTTAGTTGCAGATTCTTCCCTTGTTAGTATATTTATCATACTTTGCATTTTCTGGTCATGAAGTTTCTCCTGTTGATGGCAACTATAACTTGATACGTTACACATTTTTTGCTTGTTTGTTCTCTTATTCTTTCTTCTCTGTTCCTGAGGCTGACTTTGATTATTTTTCCGCTTCACACTATCAAGTACAGTTTGATTCTTCTCAACATTCTTCTTCTGTGTTTCTACTTTGGTGTCTGTCTGTTTCTGATTATTCATCTTCACTCTATCTCCCCCCTCCACACTTTCTTTCTCTCCATCTTCGCCAATCTCTCTTAATCGCCGCAATCTGTCTTGTAATTCCTTTTCTTCTTCTTCAGATATCACAGGGAGTTCTATTTTACTGTCCGATTCTTTCTGTAATTTAATATAATTCTTAAAACTGATCTCTGGTGAGTAACCATGCTCTCTCAACTGACTCACTTCCCATACCATATATTCTTTAAATAACCTTTGGGTTTCTTCAGCACTAATGGCCTGGTTCTTTTCTATCAAGCATCCTTCTTTAGACTGACTATCTGGTTCTTTCGTAGTAATTTCCTTCGGATCTTCTTCTTCAACGATTGATGTTTCTTCATCCAAAACTTCTCCATCCCACTTCTTCAAATGATAATGGTGGACATGAGGATAAATATGTCCACTTCTCTTGTTTTTTACATGGTAAAATAATCTTAATGGGTGAGCCTTTATGATTTGATATGGCCCATCATATTCTTTTTCACTTTCACTTTTAGTGACTCCAACTTCAACACATTCCTTCTTCACCCAATCTCCAATCTTGTAGGTCTTATAATTTCCATGATCCTTTATTATTTCCATAGCTTCTGCTGTTATTTCAGACTCGCTCAACTTCTCCTCCTCCACGGTCAATAACTGTCTTTTTTCTTCTAATTTCTTCGTGGGATCGATTAACTCGGTTTTGGAATTGTTAACCTGTTCAGGTCCTAACGATTCATCAGTCTCAATGGCATCCTCAAAAACATCTTCCTCATCTATGATTATATTTTCAGAATCCTCCACCTTATCTGTACTATTTGCGATGTTCCAGCACAGTTGTTCTAATTCTGTAGAGATTTTAACTTCTCCGTTCTTCCAGGCTTCCAATTTCGCACAGTTCATCATTAGATGACTTCCACCACAACACATACAACTTAAATTATGTTTCCTTTTCTGTTGTTCTTCATCATCCAAAGGTCTTTCTGATTCAATTTTATCTTCAAAAATCATGTCCTTTTGTATTTCCGTGTTTTTAATAACAGACTCCTTTTCTTTATGATCAGTAGGTAATTCTGATATGTGCACATTTACCTGGTCTTCAATGATGTTCACTTTTGATTCGTTTTCATTAACATCTCCTTTCATCTCTATCCCCAATTCTTCCGCTGTGTTCTTATCTTCTTGTTTCTTATTAACTTCTTGCTTCTTATTAACTTCATAATCTATTCTTAAAGAATACTGAAATCGCTTGTCAAAACCTATTTCAGATGGGACTGTTTCTGGTTTCACTTCTTCTGTCAATACAGTATCTGTATCTGCTGATTCCGTTGTTACATCGTTAGTGCTTCCTTCCTCCTTAACCATCCTTTCCCGATTCTGGCCCGCTTTAATCGCTATATCTTCATTCAAGGTTTCGCTCACCAATTTGGCTTCAATTTCTGCCTCCATTTCATCAACTTGTTGTCTTTCTCCGGTGTTAACCTTCATTGTTAAATCCAGCATTCTCTTTAACAACCCAATGACATCCTGAAACTCTTTACAGTTCTTCATAGCATGTTTTTCTTCACAATAAAAACAAATTATCTCAACTTTCCTTTCGAGAGTGTTCACTTGTACTTTTGTGGCTTGCTTACTTTCATCTCTCTGCCCTTCTCCCCGTCGGCGGCTCATCATTCTATTTCGTTTTTCACTCATTCTTATCTTGCAATCCCTAATCTGGTGCCCTTGTCTGCCACAATAGAAACAACAATGCCATCTCCAAAAACAATTTTCTACATCATGATTCTGTTTTTTACAGTATTTACAACGTTGTTCCACTTGCTGTCTTTCGTCATAGATTCTATATCGGCAGCTTCCAATATGATGGCCCTCTTTATGGCAGTAAAAACAACGCTTAAACTTATGATAACATACATCCTCCGTATGTCCCATTCTCCTACAAAACCCGCAAACTATGTTTTTCTTTTGGTGTTCTGGTTTAGGATTTCTTTTTAATTCCTCCTCACACTTCCATATTCGATGTTCAGATGATCCGCAATTGAAGCACCATCCGTTCTTTTTATTACATTTTGCTTCTAGATGACCCTCTCTTTTACAAAACAGACACCAGTTTAGCTTAACATCATTAACCTCTTTACTATTTTCTGTCTTTTTCTCTTCTCCAGTACAATCTTTCTTCAAATGTCCCGTTCTTCCACATTTAAAGCAGGAACCTTTTCTTGTATAACAATCTTTCTCAAGGTGTCCTCTTTTCTTGCAATATTCACAAAACTTTATCTTTACTTCTGTTGTCATCTCCTCTCCACCACTCGCTTTCTTCTTTATTTCTTCCATCTTCACCACTTCAAGCTTGTTATGGACACCCCCCTGCGCCATATTTGTCAACCTTAATAGGTGCTGCTAAATATTATAATGATGGACGTAATGGTCAAAACCTCAAAAGTATTATCTTTTATCAACAAAAATGTGTAACTAAAACCTTACGAGGTACTTTAAATTTATAAAAACAAACCTTAATAGGTACTAAAAATTACAAAAGTGTATAAGCGGCTGTACATAATTATATAGCAAAATCCAACGGTATTAAAACCTTAAAAGGTACTCTAAAAATTTTCAAAAAGATGGATGCTTAAACCTTAATAGGTACTGTCAATTGATTAAACAAAAACTCATGGTTGACTAAAAAATTATCAAAACAATGGCAGATAACCTTAACAGGCTCGACAATATTCAAAGGTACAAGTAAATCGAACAAAACCTTAAAAGGCTCTAAAAAAATTTCAAAAAAAACGAAGTTTACACCTTAATAGGTACTATTAATTATAAAAGCAACTAAACCTTAATAGGTACTATAATATAAATAAATGTATTAGCGGCTGTAAAATAATTATATAAAAACCCTAACGGTATTAAAAACCTTAAAAGGTACTCTAAAAATTTTCAAAAAGATGGACGTTTAAACCTTAATAGGTACTATTATTTATCGATCTCAACAGTCAACAAACTTTCAAAAACTTTAGTTTACTAAAATAAATTTATTTCAACTTTGATGGAAAATCGGAAGATTTAAACAAACGTCACCTTTCAAGGTGCTAAACGTATAAGCGATTGACAAGAACTAATCACCTTTCGAGGTGCTAAACTAAAAATATTTCACCTTCAAGGTGCTAAACTAATTATGTTCACGCTTTCGAGGTGCTAAACCATAAAATCGTCACCCTATAGGGTGGTTAACTTAAACGAATGTCAAAAAGAAAGAGTCTCAAACAATACGCATCACAACCCCCATATATAAAAAAAAATATATATATATATATATATATATATATATATATATATATATATATATATATATATATATATATATATATATATATATATATATATATAAAATATATATAAATATATCATATATATTTAAACTCAGACATAATGAAAAAAACGGAAAAAAACAGGCAAGGCTGAAAACGAAAAATTTCAAAATTCCAAATAAATCGGACGAAAGGCAGATAAACCAGGACCAAACCTGGAAAAGAACTGATCCAGACGGACTAACGGAAGCAACTCACAAAAAAAATTCAAAAATGACAAAGTTGCCAAACTTTTTTTTTTTTTTTTTTTTATTCAAAATTAAATAAATTTTCATTTTTAAAAGTTCTAATATAACACATATCCCTGATTTTGAAATGGTTATGGCACCAAATTAAATTGTGGTAGCGCACCCTAAAGGGTACTATTATGGCCAATAATTTCTACCACAAAATACTTCCAAATAAAATATTTGGGATAGACAAACGTACAGTGGATAATTTATTGTTTGCGTTGTGATTCTTATTTTCCTTAATTGCCCGTTAATAAATATTTCTTATTGTATTGCGTTGTGTTATTTATCATATTATTAATTCCTTAATTATTCTTGTCTTTTAATTCTTATTAATATTTTATTCGCTTTAATATTTATTAATAAAGTACTTAATAAAAGTATGGTTCCTTGTTTTTATTCTGCCTCTCGTTGCTATGGTCCCTGGTTTTATTTTGCCTTTATGTATCTGCTCTCTCCGATATATATATTTAGGTGGCTACGCCCACACTCGTATGATTATGTCAATATTTTTTATTCAATTATCCAACTGTCATCGATTTATTTTATTTATTTTATTCTTAGTCTTATCTTTATTTATTATTATAAGTTTTTATTTTATTTTATTTTTTTCTTTCTTTTTTAGATCGATGTGGATGAAAGGTTTTATGACTTCAATGTAAGAATGTTAACGATCTACCTCCGTTCCACTTGGACTCCGATATTCTTTATCTATTCTTAATTTATTATTTATATTATAAATTATTTTATTTTATTTTATATTAAATCGTCTTTTAATTTATTTATTTTATTCTCCTTATTGTTTAAATCGGTATACGTAATTAAAATATATTTTGTTCTTTTATTTTCCTTGAAACTTTTTTTTTTTTTTTTTTTTTTTTTTTTTTTTTTTTTTTTAGTAACTTAGTTTTTTTTTTACTTTCGTGGACTTTTAAAGTTAAATTTTTTATAAGCGTTATTTTTATTTTATTTTCTTATATTTATTCTCGTAACTTATTTTTTATTTCGGGGAACAGATTATATCGAAGTTATTTTTATTTCCTAACTATTTCCTTGATTGTATTTATATTTATCGAATGATCTTTAATTTTGCACTAAACTGTGGTATTCTTCTTAGCAATTTAGTTTCTTGCTTCTTATGATGTTGTCTTTCAAAATAAATTAATACTTTCAGTAATTACGAACTTAGAAATCTGTAGATAAAATTCAAGTTGTACCACACTTACGAAAACCTATGTTGTTGATTCTGATTTTTAGAAATAGTTAGCTGACTTTATCTAAGAAAATCTTTTCATTCACCTAACGATGACTGTTACTAGAAAAATCCAAGTTTAAACTTTTACCTCAAGTCAACTTATAATTCAGCCTCAATGCAATTTCGAGTCAAGTCAAACAATTCCAAAGTTTTAAAATATTTAATATACAACAAGTCAAAATTTCTTATTTTTAATCAATAATACGAGTTAAATTTATCAATCAAAAGTAATGTTTATTATTTATTTACACAAAGGAAAGCTAAATGTTTTCATAATCTATACGTAATATTTACAACTATTTTCAACTTTAATTTATATAATATACTTCTTTAATTTATATAATATATAAAGGTTTTCGAATTTTAACAACTTTTTAAAGTTTTAAACTTGTATACAAAAATATAACCTTATGGTTACTATGAGCAAATCAAGGGAACTGTTTAAGCGCAAATCACAATCAAGACTTTTTTAACCTTATGGTTACTAATAACAAATGTCAAGAGAACTATTCAAGCCGGAATCACAATCAAGACTCTTATTATTTATAACTACAAGTAAATTCAAGGAGAACCATCTAGGTCCAAATCACAATCAAGACTCTTTCTCCCACGTAAAAACTTCTGTAAACAAAGATTGTTGATTCGTTCGTGAGTGCGTTGGCTTCAGAAAATTCCAGAAGGTAGTGACGTGGCATTCTGGCATCTGGCAAAGATGTGTTCCACTTCTTTTGGAAAAATAATGCAATTTTATAATAACAAGAGATTAATATTATAATTCCACAGCTACAAAGTAATTTATAAATTAGCTTAATGATCTTGAAATTCTTCTTCGGCCTATAATTCAAATC
>JABUQX010105804.1:32500-38024 GCA_015478945.1 Trachelipus rathkii | reverse complement strand
TTGTATAAACCTGGGCCCGCCCCCTGGGCCCCCAAACCCCTTATGGATACTCCCACTTGGCTATATATTTAATTTTTTATTATTAATATATATATATACTATATTATATATTATATTATTATTATAACTATTGTTCATAATTAATATTATATATATTATGTTCAGTGTGTTTTTTGGTTTGTAAGGTGTCTGTTGGAATGGCCAATGTGTTTTTGTGTATTTGTGGCACGACTCCGCAGTTTACGTTGCAGGGTGTGGAATTATATATATATATTATATATATATATTATATATTATATATATTATTATATATATACTAATTAATTATTTTAATATATATTATATATTATATTTATATAAATATTATATAATAATATATATATATATATATATATTATATATTATTATTATATGTTATATATATTATAATATAGATATTATAACTATATTATATTATATTATATATATCATATATATATTATACTATATATATTATATAAATATATATATATATTATATTATATATATTATATAATATATATATATCATTATATATATATTCCTGCCATTTTGGATTATATTATGAAACTGAGAATCCAAATAAGCAAAGAGAAAATATTGCCTGCATTTTCCTTAATAAATGTTTTGAAAGGCAAGACCAGGAAAAATCATTTTAATATTAAAAAAAAAATTAACACGCTTCAATTGACAAACAAAAACAAAAACGTAAGATGATATTTAGAGTTTAATTCCAGTTTAACCAATTTGTTTTCTTTTACATATTCTTATTTATGTTAGTATCATTCTGAAGAAGTGTTTTATAAGTTGAAATGAAAAAGTCTTGTAGGAATGTACTGAGAAAATGCGGTAAATATTTTATATATATATATATATATATATTATATATATATATATATATTAGTATAATTATGATATATATATTAATATATATAATATATAATAATATATATATATTATATATATAATATATTATATATATACTATTATATATATAATATATATAATAATAATATATATATAATATATATTATATTATATATATATATAAGTAATATATATAGATTGTTGTTTTTATAGTAATATAATATATTATATGTATATATATATTATATATGATATGTAGTTATTATATATTGTGCTATATATATAATATATATATATCATATAATATATATAATAATATATATATAATATATATATACTATATACTAAAATATATTATATATATATATATATATATATAAGTACTATATATTATATATAAAATAGTATTATATATTATATATATATATTATATTATACATACTACAGTCTATTATTATATATGTTTTTTCTCCACCACTGATTATGATATAATATAGCTAATTATATATATATTAAATTAGTTGTTGATATTTATATAATTAATACTCTAGAACAATGTTGTTTTTATTTTTTTTAATTAAAGTGTTATTTTTTTGGTTTTATTTTTATAATCTCGTTTACTATTTGTAAAAGCTGTTCTTTTCTAAAACTGATTATTAAAATAAATTAAAATTAAAAAGATTATATTAAAAAGCTTCAGAAATGAAATATAAAATGATAAAACATGAACTTGGAGAATATGGTTAGTTACATTTGGTAAATTTGAGAATAGTTACATATTTATAATTAGTATATATATATTGCGAAAATATAATATATTATAATATAGATAGTATATATATTTATATATATATATATATTTTTTATATTATAATATATACTTTATATACTATAATATATATAATATGCTACCAACTCGTTATTAACAAAGGTAATTTATATAATATATAATTATATAAATTTAATAATATCTATATAATATTATTATATATAATATTATTATTATATTATTTTTATTATATATAATTAATATAGTTATATATATATATATTAATATCATAATTAATTATATAATATATATAATGTAAATAAATATTATAATAAATATATAAAAATTTTATTTATTATTTTTATTTATTTTATAATATTATTATTTATATATATATATTATATATAATAATATATATGATATATTATGTATTATATATATATATTAATTATATATATATCATAATATCTTAATATATTTATATATATTATATATGTGCTTTAAATTATTATATATTTTATAATACTATCTATATTATATATATATAAAATCATTTCATATATCATATTACTATATATATATATATACTAGCACTCTTTAATTATTATCTAATCATTTATATTTTTTAGATATTCCTTAAATATATAATCATATATTCCAATATGGAAATACCTTATTACTAAAAATATTAATTATACTCTGTCAAGATAAAATTACTAATGTATATATTCCATGAAGGTTTGTGAATCTCTTTCCATTAGAAAGATTTGATAGTTGTACTTTCTAATATATATTTCATATATACCTATAATATTATACTTATTACTAATATTACGAATTTCAGTACTATTTTTAAACCGTTTTTACTTATACTATTATCAATATTGCGTTCATTATAATTTCATGTGTGTATTAATTATTGCGATCCATTTCTCTTACTTCGCTCTCTTTCTATCTGATCTCTTTCTCAATGTACATATCACTTTTCTTCATTCTCTTATTCTTATTCCTCTCTTACGTACATTTTTCTTAACAAGAATGGCAAGACTTAGGTGGGGTTACAGAATAATTATTTTAGAAGAAAGTGGAAAAATTATTCAAGATACGTCGATGAATTTTGTAATTTTCGTATACTATTATAATCATATTTAAATATTTACATCTATTTCTAGTGTTTCTTATAGGCGAATATAGGTACCAATCTGCTTCTCCCACTAAAATAAGAACTAAATATGTGAATTTGTATGCTAATTGTGTAGCTATGAATGAAGGCTCATCAAATCCACCTTCGGTTAGGATTTTTTTCTCCTGATAGAATGTTTTTTGAGGTGTTTCAACAAATAATACGTATTCTCTATACGTATATATATATATATTATATATATATATATATATATACTATATATATATATATTATATATATATATATATTATATATATCTATATTACAATATATTATATTCTAATTATCTATCTAACATTTATTCATACAAATTATAATTTTGATATTAATATATATAAGTATATAATAAATTACCTACTATTAAAATTTAAACCAAAACATTATATCTTCTTCTTTTTATTTCATACGTTATATATATATATTAAATATATATATATTATATCATATATACTATATTATATATATCTATATATTTTAGATATATATATTATATATATTATAGTATTGTAGCTATACAAAACAAAAGTGAAGGGAAGATTGAAATTTCAGAATTAACTTAATACTGAATTTTAAATACTTATATATTATATTATATATTATCTACTCAACTAATTTTTCTTATTAATAGGCAATAAAGTAGATTTTTATATGTTCTTATTATATAGCTTAGTCACCAATAATACAGCTTTGTTAGAACATTATTATTTGGTTTATAGATAATATTGGTCTACCTTATAGTATACTGTAGTACATTTACAAGGGTCTAGTAAGTTTATTATAAAAAAATAATTCAGTTACAGCCAGAATATCCTTACTGTCAATATAGATATATCATATATATACTATATAATTTTACTATATACCTTTAATAAATTATCAGAAATATTAATAATAAAATATAATTAAAAGATAAAAACTTATTAATACATATATTATTTATAATGTAATTGTTTATAGTAAAACTAACATTTAATTTATTTTGTAATATTCTTCTTTCTACTACTATATCTCAAAATTTCTATAATTTAAAATTTTTCTTCTATCAAAGTGTTTTTAAATGTGTTGAAGAGTATATTTATATATACTTATTAATATAAATCTAGTCAAGTATTATATCTATCTATCTGCCAATATTATTATAATATAATAATATATTGACATATTATATAATTTACATAATAATTTTATATTTATATCACTCTTCAACTTCTTTCCCCTCATTGATCATTGCTAAATATTATCTCTCTCTCATAATTGTAAGTGTGCATTATATCGTCACATGCACTGGAGTAGCAATAAATCTCGAGTGTAATAATAATGACGCTACAATAGATCAGAGAAAGAATATCCCAGAGGCGTGTTTACAAGTCCTCTGATCGCAACACTGAGTACCCCAACCAATAACGTGAATCTACATGCCCTCTTGAGAAAAAGAGAAAATTGCCAAAAATAACCATCAGTGTATTGTTATGTGAGAACTCCCGCGCGCTCATCATTGCAAGATGAGAAAAATGATCACAAGACCTAGTGGTCATGATCATGCGACACCTGAACAAAATAGAAGCTCAGACCCGAGCATTACTATGCACATATGTCACAAGCTGTTTCATGGATGGTCTGTGCATCCTTGCCAGGTAGAGCCACAACCTTGACTTATACCGCGACCTCACGAGCAGAAAATTGCAGCAGCCCGTCGCTCTTTTACTCTTATATTGTTAATGCACCTCACTAATCATCGGAAATTAGACTTGAGACAATTTCCACAAAATGTACTATCATTTATTCATCGTTCTTCATCGATGCATTTTCCGTTTTATGACTCAATAATCTCACTTCTCTCTTATCTATCTCGGTCTATCCCAGCAGGATCGATCTCGAGTACATTTCAGAACTCAAACCACATCATCTACAAGTCCTTCTGAACCCAAACGCGGAACTCAAATCATTCGTTACTTTCTCACTACCCCAAGAATGACCATATACAGTCTCACAGAAATTAACGGAAAAGACACAGAGCGTTTAACAATGTTGTGCTATTGATGGATTCATGTGATATTCGTTCATCATTTATCCCTATAATGACGTCGCATTTCTTGTATCAACGCACAGGACAAATGATAGTTCCCCCCCACACTAAACACGTTCATTGAATTGCCTTACATTGGTTCTCGAACACTCAAAAGAGATTTCATTCTTCTCACACCTACAAGCCCCTAAGATTGATTCATCTAAACACCATTTATGTACTTTAGAAATCTATTTACATCTTATTCAGAATTAGTCTTAACTTACCGAACCATTATTGTACCATATACAACAAGGGGGTAATTTCAATTTATAACAACCGTTAATAATTTACACGATGCACTCCTAAGCGAGTCAACTCGAAACATGACTCATTAAAAAATATTTATACTCTCCACTCACTTTCTCAGCCGCACGGTACGTCTGTTGTTAATAATAGTTAAAAAGATTGAAGAGAATTAAAAACACTAACAATAATAATAATAATAAATATTTTAACCGAGCTTTTAAGGTCTAATCCTAATTTATTTTTTTTCAAGCGATTTTAAAAGAATACGAAAAGTTACGAATAAGGAAATATTACAACTCGGACCTTGTCCCAAACCGTCTACCAAGCCATAGATTCAATAAAAAGTAATAAAGTGATTTCTTAAGAAGAGAGC
>JABUQX010105804.1:20000-27500 GCA_015478945.1 Trachelipus rathkii | reverse complement strand
TATATATATATATATATATATAATATATTATATATATATATATATAAAATATATTTTATATATATATATATATATATATATAAATATATTATATATATATATATATATATATACTATATATATATATATATATTATATTATATATTCTATATATTATATTATATATATATATATATATATATAATATATATATATATATATATATAATATATAATATATATATATATATATTATATATATATAATATATATACCTATATATTTATAATAAATTGTTCATATATATATATATATATATATATAGTATATATATATATATATATATATATATATATATAGTATATATATATATAAATATATATTATATGTTGTTATGTATATATATATATATATATATATATATATATATATATATATATATATATATATATATATATATTTCAGAAATAACATTCAGTTTAGTGATATCAATTTTGAGATTTAAAATAACGAGAATGCCACGGCATTGTAAAAATTCGGCGGACAGTTTCTGTTACGTGTGTGGTCTGGTTACTTTTTCTGACCAAAAACGTCGGATTACTCCAATCATAAAGGCTGCATATCGCGCATATTTCGGTATCCAGTTAGGAGACCAGGACAAGCACTGGGCTCCGCACATTGTCTGCAATACATGTGCTGTGCGCCTACGCGGATGGATGAACAAAACAATACATTCTATGCCTTTTGCCATTCCAATGATTTGGAGGGAGCCCTCAAATCATGTAAACGATTGCTATTTCTGCATGATACCTCCCGTCAGTCATGGCATGTCAAGAAAAAAAGGCGACTGTAAAGTACCCTAAAATCCCGTCAGCCATCCTACCAGTACCCCATGCAGACGGTTTGCCCCATACCAATTCCTCCAGTACACTACAATCTGGAGTCAGATGTAGCTGAGGATTGTGGAAGTGAGGAACCACCTTGTCCTTCCTCATCAAATGATCCGGATTTTGTGATTGACACTCAAGAATCTTGTCAGCCAAAATTGTTTTGTCAAGCTGAATTAAAGGATTTAATTCGAGACCTAGACCTACTTAGTGTCAAATCAGAGCTTTTGGCATCAAGGCTTCAAGAAAGGAATCTCCTACTACCTAATGTTAATGTATCCACATACAGGAATCGCCAACACGATCTGAAACAATACTTTCGAAATGAAAATTCTCTTGTTGCCTGTTGTGATGTGCCTGGTTTGATGAATGCTTTGCATTTAGAATACAAGTCAGAAGACTGGAGAATATTCATAGATTCTTCTAAGATAAGTTCAAAATTTACTATATCTATAAGTTACCGCAAGCCAGGCCTATGCAATGTTAAAATCTCTTTCAAAAATTCGTCACGTCATAGAGGATACGGGGTCTTCTTTTCTATTGGCAAGGCTTCCAATTTTGTTTAAGGTATCTAAAAATCTGTAGAATCTGTATGAAAGTGCTACTTTTTTTTGATCGTGTAGTGTGTACTAATTTTAGGTATTTTTAAGTATATTAATATAATATATAATTGACATTGTGACTTAAATTAACATTTTAAGAGTTCTACTACTATATGAACGTTTTTGTTTCATTATAGGCTTCATGAATTTCATATTTTGATCTTCCAAGTTCAATTGCATGCCAAAAATCAACATTGGAAGAGTTTCTTTTCATTGAAATCAAATCCAATGAAAGTTAATATAATTATTTTTTTTTAGTTTAAAACAAAATTCAACCTATTTTCTTATGGTTTATTTTTAAAAAACCAAATGTTTTGGCTTTTATAACTTATTATTATTAGAAACTCGTAAAGCAGTACTTAGGCTTCACATTTTAACCTAGGCCCAGGTCAGTTTGTTTTGATATATAATTAAGATGTAATTTGAGTATTATTATTTAAAGTACTATTTTGTTTAATGCCTTATTTTTAGAATATAATTATATATATATATATATATATATATTATATATATATATATATATATATATATATATATATATATATATATATATATATATATATATATATATATATATATATATATATATATATATATATATATATTTTATTATATATATATATATATATATATATATATATATATATATATAAAATAGCATATTGTATAATATGACATCATTCCATAGCTCTGGTTATTTATACTATATTTCATGCAAAGATGTTAAAATATTTATAAAAAAAAAGACAAACTTAGGGTTAGGGGTATCATGACTGTCAAGATAGGGTAATATTAGGCAAAAAGTAAATATCATTTTACCAAAAAATAAAAATAAACGATATCTTACCTTAAAATGTGGGGAAATGGATCAAAATTTTGGTTTTTCAGATGAGATCAAAAATAAGTATTAGTAATAGTAAGGTAGAAGGTCTTCAATGCCAATTTTTAAAAAAATCACAGCATAGATTCTAAAAAAAAATAGTAATGAAGTATATAAAAAAAACAAAAATGGGCAACATCTTTAGGAAAAAAGTTACAGCCTTTCTAAGTTTAGAAAAAAAACCTTGGGCTTTTCTGATACTGCAACTAATTACTGATCGGAACACCATTTTATCACACTTAAAAGGCTTAGGCTACTAAATCGCAAAGACTATAGCCAGCAGGTATATTACTAAACAGTGGTTTAAAAAGCAATAGCTGAAAATATTTTATTTCTAATATACTATGATATACTAATACAAAGGGTATTGGAGGGGGAGAGTCATTTTCTGCAAATCAAAGAAAAAATTGATAACTTTTTTATTTTTCATCTAGTTGGTAAGAAATTTTCAGAGCATATATATAATTGGGGAAGATATACATTTTTTATTTAGATAAATGTTTTGTATACAAAAGCGTTTTGCTGCTAGCAGCTCACTGTAAAAAAAAATCCAGAACAGTAGCAAATATATTTTTTATATAAAAAAAAATTAACTTCAAAAAAGTGCATCATGCTCAGTTATATATGATCAGAAAAAAATTAAACTTATTGGATAAATGAAAATTAAAATTGTGATTTTTTCATTTTTTAGTTGTTCAAAAAATGTTTTCTCAAATAATGGTAGCATATAATTTTTTTATTATTCATCCAATCACTATTAAATTTGCAGACCACCCATATGGGGAAGATACAGTTTGTTTAGATAATTTTTTGGGTATACTGAACATATTGGCTATTGCTCCTGAGAAAAATTTCAAAATTTGGTAATAGTTCGGAAAAGGGTAATCCTATGAGATATTAATATTTTAGAAAACATAATTGATTATATATTCCCATCAAAAAAGGTTGATATGTCTTGTATATTAAAGAATGTGTTTGAAATCATGCAATCAATATTAAAAAAAAAAAATTTACTCCAGTATAAAAAAATATAGTATGTTAAATATATATACCTATATATATATATATTATATATTATATAATATATTATATATATATATATATATATATTATATATAATATATATATATATAATATATATATATATATATATATATATATATATATATAGAGATAGAGAGAGAGAGAGAGAGACTAATAAGGAAAACCCAATTAATTAAAGGTAATAATCATTTGTTTCTACAATCACGTAAAACATGATTAACAGAAATAAGGAAGTCTGTATTACAATTGAGACGCAAAATCCTATAATAAGGATATCACATGTAATAATAATAATAATATAATAATAATAATAATAATAATATAATAATAATAATAATAATAATAATAATAATAATAATAATAATAATAATAATAATAATAATAATAATAATAACAATAATAATAATAAATAAAGTGAATATCCCTCTATTTCATATTCCTGAAAGTAGTCTCCATATAATTCTTCATTAACCCATGCCTCAGTTATGCAAATAATATCTAGTTTCTCATTTATGGTATAACTAATCAGCTCATCTTTTTTATTTCTAAGGCTATGAGCATTTGTGTAAAAACATTTGATACTCGAAATGCTGTTATTTTTATTGCTATCATCATTATTTAAACCTGTAACAACACTAGTTTTATTTATCTCCCCACTATTACAGTTACCATTGCTATTATTCGTATCCAGATTTAGCCCCCCCCCCAACTTTACCTGTATAATCAGTAAAGGTTAGGGATACTTGCCATCTACCAGTTAGGATACTTAAGATTTGTTAGGGTTCATTAGAAATATCTGTAAGGTTTATATATATATATATATATATATATATATATATCTATACAAATAAAATATATTAAAATAAAGTATATCTCTCTGTAGAAATATATAAATAGAATATATAATATTTATTTGTATTTGTATTATATAAATATATGTTATATATATATATATATATATATATATATATATATATATATATATATATATATATATATAAATATATATATATATATAATTATATATATATATATTTTTTATAAATATAAAAATATATATATAAATATATATAATATATATATATATATATAGTATACCGTTCAAATGGGGAAACGAAACACATGGGGAGAAATTGAAAACACTACTACCACTCATTCTTCATCATTGATAAAAATTTTAGAAAAATTAAAAAATTGGTAGCTTTTAGAGGTTTTTTAGTTACTTAGGGCTTTGAAATTTTATTTTCATTTAAAATGATGTAAAGAAAACTGATATTTTTAACTAAAAAAATTTCCAAAAATTGCAGATAAAATATTTAGTAATTTTTTATGTGTAAACTAAGAGTTGTACAAAAAAAAACGCAAAAGGATTTTTTCTGAAATTTCAACACCGCTTGTAGTTAAGACCAATATAAGTACTGCTATTAATACTTTTCAATAATTATATTTAGTTTCTTTGAAATTACTACTTTTGTAAAGTGGGGGAAAATGAAACGCCCTTGTTGGGGAAAATGAAACACATTATATTTAGCGAAGAAACATATTTTTCATGTTAAATCCCTAGAATAATATTTATTTTACAATACATTTATGCACATAATCATTTATACTAATGATTCCCCCCCCCAAAAAAAAAACATTTCCTCAACCACCTAATGAAGTACTGCCAGACATAAATGATTATACCCTAGTTGAATACAAAAGTCAGAATACAAATATTCAACCCTTTCACCATGTTGGAAAAATTCTTGAAAAGGACGAAGATGGCACATGTACTGTAAAACTTTTGAGAAAAACTGAAACTTCCCAAAAAGGACTCGCAGGTTATTTAACTTTCAAGGAGCCAGCTGCAGAAGACATAAGTCTTGTAGAACATACTCAACTCATTCAGAAGTGGGATGTGAAAGATATTAGGAGAGGTGTTTTCTATTTTAAAAACTTCAAAAAAGAAGGCATTAGTTTAAGATAATGATATATATATATATATATATATATATATATATATATTTATAATATATTTAATATATATTATATATATATATATATATAATATATAATATAATATATATATATATATATATATATATATAATATATATATATATATATATATATCATATATATATATTATTTTCATATAAAATATTTGATGTTTTTTATTTTTCCCCAGGTGGTTTTTTTTTTTTTTTTTTTTTTTTTTTTTTTTTATTTCTAAATGATTTTTTTTATTTTTTTTTATATGAAAAGGTTGCATTAGGTCTACATTTTCACATAGTAATGCTAAATAATGATATTATGAAAATTCTGATTTTTGCATACATTCAATTTTTGAAAAGCTAAAAAGTTTCATTTTCCCCCATTACGGTAGTGTATATATATATATATATAATATATATATATATTATATATATATATATATATATATTATATATATATATATATATATATATATATATATATATATATATACTATATATATATATATATATATAAATATATATATATATATATATATATTATATATATATATATATATATATATATTATAATATATATATAATATTATATAATAATTATATATATATAATTATATATATATATATATATTATATATATATAATATATATATATATATAATATATAATATTTACCCAAATATCAAATCCATGGTACAGGGTTCACACTTTCTGGAAAGTCAGGGAATGTCGGTGAAAGTCAGGGAAAAAAAAGGTCAGGGAAAGTCAGGGGAAAAAAATTTGCTGAAAGTTAGGGAAATTCCAAAAAAGTCGGGGAAATTTTTTTAAATTTCAAAACATATGAAGAATGATCCATGGACCAAGTTGCATATTTTTGATATATTTTTTTTCTTTACTGTATAATTGTGGAATAAGAGATGTATTTGATAAGTGAATGAAAAGGATGGGCAAGGAATGACTTCCATAAATCTGCTTCTATCCTGTTTCTTTCTTTTTTTAGTTCACTAATTACCTACTATTCTTCCAATTCTGTTCGTAGAGGTTGTTCCAAGTTCATTCCTTTTGGAATTGAAGGTGATTGGTGTATGGATGTGTTTTAGACTGTATGACTTAACTGTTTATATTCTTTTTCTTTTTAGGGATTTATACTTTTTGAGGTGTTTTTTTTTTTTTTTTTTTTTTTTTTTTTTTTGAGGTTTGAACGAAGTGATTTTGGATTTTTTGTGCAGTGAAGGATTTATTATTTATTTATAAAATGCTTCAAACAAAAAAACTATTTTAACGACCAGTGGTTGGACGTCAAACTGAACCCACAAGTTATCAGGTGGTTGGTTTAAAAGGACCTGATAGTTCCGGGCATACAGTAAAGTATGTTAAAAAAGACCTTGATCTATCTAACATTGGGCGCCAAGCCGAAGTTTCACATTCAAGAGAGGAAACTCCTTTGAATTTAATAAACTCAGCAGGACCAACATCATTGAAAAACTTTTTCTTTATGTGTTCTAATAATACAAATATTAATGAAAGTGTGTGCACTGAAAAATTTATTGCCATTCCATTCAACTTCTCAATTCATCCTTCAAAACCGATTTGTTAAATGACCCTGAGATGTTCCATTAACGAAACCAACCAAAAACCAGTTTATCAATCAGTTTCATCTTTTACATTAAAGATTAATGTTACAAGACCTGAAATACTATGGGCATTAAAGGTGGTGGATGATAAAATGTCTTTAAACTCATGTGCAGATATAGGGGAAACATTTAAATTAATGTTTCCAGATAGTGCGGTAGCTTCAAATTTTTTAAATGGGGTCGATGAAATGTAAATATGTGATTAACCATGGACTTGCTCCCTATTTTTCTAGAAAGCAAAAGCACAATACACTCTACTTTGCAGTGAAGCTCATTCTACCCTTGAATTAAAATTTCAAAATATTTTTAGATGGTGATTGTCTTTCTAAGAGACTTGATTAGTTTTTTTTTTCTATAGTACCTGGGAATCAATGTTATGTTGAATTGTGGCAAATTATTAAATTAGGACTGATATTTTCGCATGGAAATGCAACAGTGGAAGGAGGGTTTTCTATAAATTAAGCAATTTTAGTGGAGAACTTTCAAGCCCCTCCTTTTAC